>JAWWTY010000076.1:3609535-3621251 GCA_035222235.1 Margarornis squamiger
GATCGGGGGGGGATTCGGCGGGGGGCTCGGCGGGGGGGGGGAGTCGGGGGTTTTTGGGGTGGGGGGTCCGGACCTGCCGGGGGGGTCTCTGAGCATCGCTCGCGGCTTTAGCATCATTAGCGTCGCTATCGCCGTCATCGTCATTGTAATTATCATAATTTTACTATTATTATTGTATTAATTATTTGATTTATTATTTGAGTCATATTCTTACTCATGATGATGGTCTCCCCCCTCCGCCACCCCGTTCCCCCCGGGGACGCTCAGCCTTGCCCCGGGACGACCCCCGGCCGCCCCCGCCCCCCCGCTGCTCTCACGTTTTGGGGGGTCCGAGCCCCCAAACTCTTGGGGTGACCCCGGGAAGGCTCCGCCATGGCGGGATGGGCGGCAGGGCCGGAGCGCCGCAGACAGCCGGTGCTGCGGATGGCGATGCTTCGCTCACCTCTTCCTCCTCCTCCTCGTCCTCGTCCTCGTCCTCGTCCTCCCCGGAGCCGGGGAAGCCCCCCGGCATCGCTGCCGGCCTCCCGCGGGGTGGGAGCCGCGTTCCCAGGGGAGGGATGGATGGAGGGACGGAGGGATGGAAGGACTGACGGCAGCTCCTCGGAACACGGAGCTGCGGGAGATTCTGCTCCCTGCGCTCCCTCCGTCCTTGAGCGGGGCCGGCCGGCCGTGACCTTCGCGCCGGGATGGCCGCGGGGGCCGGCCCCGCTCCACCCGCGTCCCTGCCCTCCCCAAAAATGCTCCGCGGGGGGAAAGAATCGCTGCTTTAATGCCCTGACCCCCCGCCCGCCCCGGCGGGAGATGGAGCCTGTTTGCCCACCCCGTGCCCGGAGCAGCCTCGGCGGGGGCTCCCACGGGTGCCGGGACTCCGGGATCTGCTCGGTGGGATCCCCCATCCCAGTCCGCAGCACAAATTGTTCGGAAGCCTTTTTTATCTCGTGGCGTTTATGGGGTTATTTGGGGATGAGCTTCTCAGCCAGAGCCACTGGCGCTTCTCTGCCCCCAGCACCGGCTCTGGGGGGTGATGGTGAGGGGCTCTGCCCGGCGGGACCCCCGAAACCCCACGGAGTGGGTTTGCCGTGGGACGCCCATGTCGGCGGGTGCCTGAGCAGGGTGGTGGCTCCTGTGATGGCTCCGGGTGTCACAGCAGCGGTGGCAGGAGGGGACGGGCAGACGGGGACCTCGGGGTGTTGCCGCCACCGCTGCGAGGCCCCAGGAAGCGCCGCTTTCCGCCAGGCTGGGTCCAGCAGGTTGGAAACCCTGAGCCAAAAAAACGGTCAGAAAAGGGGAAAACGCTGCTCCAGGCCCTCGGCGCCACCGTGCCTGCCTTCATCCCGGGGGAAGGCCCTTTCCCAGGAGCGGGGGGCACCCGGGGGGCTGCAGACGGGAACCGGCTGTCTTGTGAAACCGGCTGTCCCAATCCCGCTTCCTCCTTTAGTCGGGTCCCTTCCCCCTTCTCGCAGCCTAGGGGGGATGGGACGGGGGGTCCTTCTGCCCTCACCCACTGCAAACACGTCCCTTGACTCAGGATTCAACTTTTCCACCTCCCGAGCTGGTGAGATCAGTGAGGGAGCAGAAGGTGATGAATTGGGAATCTCCAGGTGGGACGTGATCCAGATCCAACACGTTGCCGTGGTTACAGTGATGCTGTGAGAGTTCAGTGCAAACCACTTTTGGGCTGGACATCCCAAACTCTGAGAGCTGGTGGGGCAAAGCCCTGGCAGAAAAGCCAATGGGGGAGCCCAGGAGATCCAAACTGCCACTGGGAAGGGATGGATAAACCCACCGTGAGCCAAGAAATGGGGAATTTAGTTTCCCAAAAGTTTGTTCTCCAAAAGTTGGCTCCTTCCCAGCTGGGGCACCATGGCAGATGCTGCTTTGGCAGAGTGATGGGAGGGTTGTCCTATGCCAAGTGGTCTAGGATGTGCCGAGGCGGCTTTTTTGGGAAGGAGCGAAGGAAGAGCAGCTTTGCTGCTGGGATGGGGATGCTTGGATGCTCCTGCTTGAAGCAACCAGGATTTTTCCCCCTTTGCACGTCAAGAGGCATTAATTGGGAATATATAAGTGAAATTGTGAGTCGGGGTGTGGTGAAGGGGAAGCCAAAACTATCTGGGAGTGTCAGACTGGAGCCTTGGGAACAGGGGCTGGTAGGGATGGGGTCTGCTCCATCCAGGAGCTTCTCCTGGCCTGGGCTTTGCTGCCTCTTCTCCCAGGTCCTGGGGGAGCGCGTGGCACACGTCACCGCTGCAGATGTTTGCAGATGTTTGCAGATGTGCTGCTGGCCCCAGTGGCGGGAGCCCTGGCCGAGTGGCGGCCTCAGCTCAACCAGGAAGCAAAGCTGGTGCTCGGTTTCCTGCTGGATCTGTCCCTAACCTGGTCCCAGCACCGTGTCCAAGGCCAGCTGGGTGATGTGGGGCTCTGGTGGGGTGTCCCCACAAGGGATATGTGCCCTGGGTGGGGAGGGAAGTGGCCTGTGAGCCGAGAGCTGCTGGATCAGGGCCTGGGGAGGGTGTCCTGCTGCAGGGCTCCCCTCGTGCTGATGGATCTGGCCTTGCGTGAACCAGGAGGGCATCCCGGAGCAGGGTAGGCAGGAAGGCACCCAGCAGGGATAAGAACACAGTGGCAGGATCAGGCTCCTCTCCCCAGCCTGGGCTACAGCAGCTTCTGCTTGTTCCTAAAATAGAGCCGGAGCCGCAGGCAGCAGTGGCCGCCCACCTCAGCCACCCCCCCGTCGGGACATGGCCATCCCAGGGACCCGCCTGCTCCTCCACCACCCTGTCCCCACCTGCCACAGGGCGGGTTTGGGGCTTGGCTGGGTCCAGGGAGTCCCTGCTGGGATGAGCTGGCCCTGGGAGTGTCAGCCAGCCTGGCTTGCCGCGTGCTGGGGGTCAGGGGAGCCCTGCGTGGGCTGATCCTGCTGAACCAGGATCCAGCCTGATCCCAGTGCTGAACCTCAGGAAGAGGCAGCCGGAGTCACTGGAGGGGACACCGTGGGACAGCTGGCACTGCAGGGCTGGCCATGTCCCAGATCCCCTTGGGTGGGAGCATCATGTTCCATGGCCATGAGGGATGGAGCAACCCAGGAGTGCCGTGGTCTTTTGGCTGCCAGACACCTGGTGATGTTTGTCCTTCCTGCAGCCAGAGAGAGCCCTTAACCTGCCACCTGGGGCCTTCCCTGCCCCATCCCCTTCCCTGTGGCGGGCAGGTTGGTGCCTGGTGCCTGCACTGGGATGCTCTCCCATACCGTGTGCTCTCAAGGCTTTCCATCCCCTTTCCCTGGATCTGCATGCCCCTGTGCCCCAGAAATGCTTCTCCCAGGGTTCAGCCCAGTTCTCAGTCAGCCTGTCAGGGTTTTGCAGCACAAACCCTCCCGTGGAAGATGCCGGAATGTTCTGTGCCAGGGTTTGGTGCAGAGCTGGGCTCAGCCCGGCTCCACTCACGTGTGGAACAAAAGAAGTGTCTGACACCCAAAATAGCTCCATCCCCCACCGGCCATGAGAGGAAAAGGTCGTTTTGTACCAGAAAATGATGTCGGTGCTGCCTTACCTTCCTCCAGTCTTGGTTTTAGTGTCAGCAGAGCCCAGCTTAACCCCACACCCGGTGTCAGGTCCCAGCTGGCTGCATCCTGGCACTGGGCATGGCTGTGATGGCACCATGGGCTCTGTGGCACTTTGTGTCACAGCAGGGGACATTTGGGGCACCCACCGAGTGATGTGGTGGGCTATGAGGCTGCTGGGGAAGGCTGGGAAGCCCCACACAGGGTGGGGATGAGGGTGCTGGGTGCCACATGGAGGGTGCTGGATGAGGGGTGGTGGGGATGTGGCTGCCAGGGGCAAATCCCTGTGGCCTCTCCATCTTTGTCCTCCAAGGAGGAAGAGGGGGAGGAGGAGGAGGAGGAGGACTAAGCCCTTTCGCTGACACCTCTGGGGTGCTTGGCTGCTGCCCTGCCCATGGCTCCCTCCCCGACTCACATCACCCACCCAGCCGCCCATCACCCCCCAGCCCCACATCACCCACCCAGCCCCACATCACCCTCCAGCCCCACATCACCCACCCAACCCCACATCACCCACCCAGCCCCACATCACCCATCCTCCCCACACCTCCCACACCCGGTCCCCCCTCCCCAGCAGGAAATGAGAACCGGTTTCTTTGTTTCTGTGTGCTGCCTGCTGATGCCCCACAGGAGCCACTTCCTCCCCCCCAGCGCCACATGCCCACCCGGGGCGCAGCCACCACCCAGTTTGTACCCGAACTGTGCCACATCCTGCCAGCCCTCCCCTCCCAGCCCTCGAGGGAGGGACTGCGAGGCCTGGTGGGCAGAGCCACCTCCGCAGGGACACCCCAGCACGTCCTGCCCCCCCTGCACCCTCGTGGTGGGGAGCACATGGCAGGTCCTGTCCCACTGATGATACACCATCCTGCATTGCCCAGGTCCCACATGTGGTGACTGAAGAGCTGGTCCATGTGGCAGGTGCCACCATCCCCTCTCTGCCAAGGGCACCCAACAGTGTCCCACAGAGGGTGCCACGGGTGCTGATGGAGCCCTGGGGTGGTGTTTGATCCCCGTTGGCACAGCCCTGCCCCGTGGTCTGACCCTCCTGGAGGGGCTCACCCATCCCAAGCATGGCAGCTCAGGGACCGTGAGGACGGGGCAGTCCTGCCACAGGGACATCCAGGTACTGGTGTCACCTTGCACCACCAGGACACACCTGGCTCCAGTGGCTTCACAAGGAGGCTATTTCTGACCCTGCAGCCTAATTGTATCCCCTGCCCAGCTCTCCATGAGCCATCCCCCCGCCAAATCCAGTTCCTCCCACCCACACCTCCTGGTTTTGGCTTCTTGCGAAAGCAGCTCGACAGGTCCTTGGTGGAGGCGGTGGTGAGGTTTCCCTTCCTGCCCGCCACCGTGGCACCTCTTGTCTTGGACCTGCTCCTCTGTGGGCAACCAACCCCTTGGGAGATGCCTGTCCCCAAGGATGTGGCTGTTCCAGGGCTGCATGCACCCCACATCCCATCCTCGTCACCAGGGAACCCCAAGCCTGGGGTTAAAGGTGACTCAGGGCTGTGCATTGCCTCCATGTGCCCGGGCTCCACGGGCGAGCTGGATCACCAAAAATCAGGTGTTTTGGCAAGATAAATCACCTGTGTCCCGAGCTGAGCTCCAGGCCACGGTGGGTGCCCTATTAAAGGCTCTGCTTGTCGCCCCATCGTGTCCTGCTGTGTCACCAGAGCATCCTGGAGGCGGGGGCTGCCTCGGGGGCCCCCGGAGCCCGGGCTGTGGCACGGGTGGTTTCGGCAGCACCTTGTGCTGCTCCGAGAGCGGAAACCACGTCACGTCCTGCCAGAGCGGCTGGTGGGGGCTGTGGTTGTGCAACAGCAGCACGGAGGGATGTGGGGCACGCCAGGCCCTGCCCTGACATCATGTCTCTAAAGAGACACTGATTTCCCTGGGCGGGCTCGTCACACACCCGTGGCTGGGGGAGGACTCGCTGGTGACCGTCACCCTCGAGCAGGGCCTGGGCTGTGGGTCCCTCAGCTGTGTCACCAACCTGTGTCCCCATCCCTCACCCCATGTGGCACTGCTGGGACTGGGCTGGCTGAGGCCAGGCACTTGGTGTACTCATGGCATGGATGGACAGGTCCAGACGTGCCTCCTGCCCCCCAGAAACACCCCCTGAGGACCCCCAGGTTGGGGATGTGTCCATGGGATGTTCACATCATGGGAACGGTGGTGTTCCCATCCTTCCACCAATGTCCCCACCATCCTACCAGTATCCCCATCCTGGGAACAGTGTTCTCATTGTCCCACCGGTGTCCCCATCATTTCACCAATATCCCTATCCTCCCATTGGTATCCCCATCCTCCCACTGGTGTCCCCATCCTCCCACTGGTGCCCCCATCATCTCACCAGTGTCCCCATCTTCCCACTGGAATCCTCATGTTCCACCAGTGTCCCCATTTTCCAAACAGAGTCCCCATCCTTCCACTGGTGTCCCCATCCTTCCACTGGTATCCCCATGTCCCACTGGTGTCCTCACTGTGCCACCAAGTGTCCTCATCCTCCCACCAATGTTCTAATTGTCCTACCAGTGTCCCCATCCTCCCACCAGTGTCCCCATGTCCCATCAGTGTCCCCATCCTCCCACTGCTGAGCACGGACACCCAGTGCTGGGTGAGCAGGGGGTGCTGCAGCCCCATGGGATGTTTTTGGGGTGACCCCCAGCGCTGACACCCTTCACCCCACAGAATTCCATGAACCTGCCCCCAGACAAGATGAAACTGCTCAACCAGTATGACAACGAGAAGAAGTGGGAGCTGATCTGTGACCAGGTGAGGTCTGGGCTCAGGTGCCATCCCTGTCCCCAAATGCCACTCATGGCGTGGGCATCAATCCAGCTGTGCCAAGCACTGACACTCACCTCGTTAGTGACTCTGCACCTTATTAACCTCATTACGCATTGATGGAGTGCAGGGATGGGGACAGGGACGCGGTGGCTGCGGTGGGGATGGTGGCAGGTCCCTGTGCCATGGCAGGTGGCCCAGTTTCAGCCTCTCTTTGGGCTCGTAGGAGCGTTTCCAGGTGAAAAACCCACCGTCCGCCTACATCCAGAAGCTGAAGAGCTACTTGGAAACGGGTGGTGTCAGCAGGAAGGTGAGAGGTCCCCCTTGCACCCCCACGCCCTGGTCCCTGTCCCAGGCTGGGCACAGGGACGGTGCCAATGGCTGTCCCCATCCCACAGTTCAAGAGGCGAGTGCAGGAGTCGACACAGGTGCTTCGGGAGCTGGAGATTTCCTTGAGGACCAACTACATTGGGTAGGGATGGGAGTGTCATTGTCACCCAGTGCTGCCACTGTCCCCGGCATGGCTGGGAGGGGGGTGGACATGCTGCTGGCTCTGGCTGGGGGGGTGACAGTGGGATGTGGAGGCTCGTGGCCTCATCCTGTCCCCCTGAGGTGCTGTAGGACCTGAACCTCATTTTGGCTGTGGTACCCCTTGGGTGTCAGGAGGGACTCTGCCCCCACTCAGGATGCTGTGACCCCTTGTGGGGTGGTGGGTGCCCATGGTCCCACCCAGCCCAGCCCAGGGCCAGGCTGTTCTGTTGTGGCAGTGGTGGCAGCAGTGACAATGGTGACAGTGGTGGCAGCAGAGCCCTCAGGTTGTGTCCCCCATACATCAGGAGTGGGGTTCACCATGGCACTGACCTGCCTCAGTGCGCTGCCAGCTCATGATGCCAGCTCATGATGTCACCTCACATCTGATGTGGGGGTGGCTGTGCTGAGGGTCTGGGGGCAGTGGGAGGGAGGATGAGGGGGGCTGGTGGAGCACACTAACACTCTGCACCCTCCAGCTGGGTCCAGGAGTTCCTCAACGAGGAGAACAAGGGGCTGGACGTGCTGCTGCAGTACCTCGCCTTCGCCCAGTGCTCTGTCGCGTACGTCCCCACCGGGTGTCCTGTCCTGTCCCCAGGGCTGGGATCAGCGTCCCCTGGGGCTCAGCGGGGCTGGGGGGTCCCTGGGGGTGCCCTCCCCTGTCATTGGAGCAGTGGAGCTACGGATGCTCCATGGCTGGGGTTAAGCACAGCACCCCCAACATCCCTGGGGACCCCAGAGGGGTGTCTGCCCAGATTGGGGTGCCATCTCTCACCCGTCCCTGTGTCCCCACGGGCCACCAGGTATGACATGGAGAGCACAGAGAACAGCAGCCCCGGCTCTGACAAGGGCAAGGAGCAGTCTCTGGAGGACCTGAACAAAAGCACCTCCTCGTCCCCCACCCAGGGCTCCTCCAAACCGCGGCCCCTCACTGTAAGGTAACGTGTGGTGCCGTCCCCAACTGTCCCCCTCTCCCTGTGCCATGTGCCCCCGCTCCCCCGCCTCGCTGCACCCCCGGCCGCGCCGTGCTTGGAGAGGGGCTCGGCAGGGAGACGCAGGCCCGGCCCTAAAAATGGGTCCCCACCACAGTCCTGGCCCTAAAAATATGTCCCCATCGCTGGTTTGGGGGGACAAAGCCACGTCCCCGTGTGTGCCCCCAAGGGCTAAGCCCTGCCTGCGGCTGGGCTGTATCTGTGCCCTCCACTGCGACCCTCGTGGGTAAAACCCAGGAATAAGCAAAAATTGGAGGTGGTGGAGGTTTTGGGGCAGCAAATCGCACCCCCCTGGTCCAAACCCGGGGCGGAGGAACGGGCCTGTGTCCCCCGCAGCCGGCCCCGGTGGCTGGTGGCTCTCGCTTGGCCCCGTCTAACCCCGCTCTTCTCTTGCACGCTGCCGGGGACGCGCTGACGGTAGGTGACGGGGGGGACGGGGACACCCCACGGGACCCCGCTGCTGGTCACCGGTACCGGGGACAGGGCCTGCGGGGCATCCCTGGTGGGCGGGGGGGTCCCAGGGACACCCCACCGCGGTCACCCCGGGGGCTGTAACGCGGCACACCCGGGGGCGCGGGGGTTTCTCGCCGCCTGCCAGCAGCTCTGGAGGAGCCGGGGTGTCCCTGCCAGCCCCAGGGACAGGTCAGGAGGGACGTGGCACCCGCAGGGGGTCCCATCCCTTGTCCCCCGCCCCCCTCTCCGTGTCCCCGAGCCCGGGTGTCCCCGGGGCGACGCGGGAGCCCCGTTTCTCCCTCCTGTCCTGCAGGCTCTAACGCGCCTCCAGCTGCTGCCTCTCGAACCAGCACATCCACACCCTCCTCCGCCACGTCCACCCCAGCGCCCCCTGCGGTGCCCCGGGCAGCGATGGGGACAGTGCCCCCAGGTCACCCGGCAGCTCCTGCCCGCCCCGGTGAGCCTCCGAGACCACCCGTGTGCACGAGGGGGCCCCCAAATCCATCCCACCGCCCACCACCCCGCGGGCTTCTAGACGGGCACGGACGTGGGGGTTTCTCCCGCGGGGATGCAGCCGCCCGGGTCCCCTGGTGTCCCCACCGTCCCCGCTGCCACCCCCCAAGCGCTGCCCCGTCCCCGCTTTGCGCTGCGCCCCCGGCCGCCCCCGGCCCGTGCTCAGCCGCCTCTCGCCCGCCCAGGCTGAACCCCTCGCACAGCAGGAAGACGCTGCGCAACTCCCGCCTCGTCAGCCAGAAGGACGATGTCCACGTCTGCATCATGTGCCTCCGCGCCATCATGAACTACCAGGTGGGAGTGGGCGGCATCCCCGGGCATCCCCAAAAGTCCCCGCCGCTGCGGTGCCCGCGTGGGGGTGGCTGGGTGGGTGAGGTGGGGCGGGGTGGCGCCCGTTCTTCATCCCCTTGCTCTGAGATGTCCTCGCTCGGCCTCCTGGTTAGTGGGGACACGGCACGGGGATGTCCCAAAGTCCCGGGTCGTCCCCCGGGGTGGGGACAGGAGCACACATGACCCCACTAATGCTCCTTTTGCCCCCAAGTCTGGCTTCAGCCTGGTGATGAACCACCCAGCCTGTGTCAACGAGATCACCCTGAGCCTCAACAACAAGAGTGCCAGGTATGACCTGCCCCCTGTGCCCTGTCCCTGTCCCCCTGTCCCCTCTCCCCCACCACGGCCCTGACCCCCTCCTTGGTCCACAGGACCAAGGCTCTGGTGCTGGAGCTCCTGGCTGCCGTCTGCCTGGTGCGAGGTGGCCACGACATCATCCTGGCTGCCTTCGACAACTTCAAGGAGGTGAGTCCCCAGCAGGGACACACGGTCCCCACATGGACACCCCTGCTCTGCCTGGGCTCCTGCCCCGGTTTCCCTGTGTGTGGCAGAGCCCAGCACCATCCTGAACATTCCCATCCCTCGCTCGCTTGGGGATGCTGAGCCTTTTGGGCTTGATGTCCCCAGGGCCATGTCCCAGCTGGGCTGGGTGCCAGACAGCACCTGGCAGGGTTGGGATGGTGTCACCTGGGGGTGCCTCGTGTCCTGCCGCCCCCCTGGGTGCCCCCCCAGCCGTGTCCCCCCCATCCCTCAGCCCCCTGCTCCCACCCCAGGTCTGCGGGGAGAAGAACCGCTTCGAGAAGCTGATGGAGTATTTCCGAAATGAGGACACCAACATCGATTTCATGGTGAGTGGCTGGCAGGGCCAGTGCTCTGCTGTCCCCAAGGCATTGTGTCCCCAGAGGCTGCTGAGCCACCATGCTGTCCCCAGGCCATCATGTCCCCAAGGGGTTGCTGAGCCACTCAGCTGTCACCAGGCCATCATATCCCAAGGGCTGCTGAGCCACTGTGGTCTCCCCAAGGCCACCATGCTATTCCCAGGCCATTATGTCCCCAAGGGCTTCCAAGCCACCACACTATCCCTGTGGCATTGTGTCCCCAAGGGCTGCTGAGCCACCATGCTGTCCCCAGGCCATCATGGCCCCAAGGGCTTCTAAGCCACCACACTGTCCCCAAACCTTTATGTCCCTGAGGCCACCATGCTGTACCCACACCACAATGTCCCCAAGGCCACCATGCTGTCCCTGAGCCATCACATCCCCAAGGGCTGCTGTGCTGCCAGTCCTTCCCTATGTCCCCATGTCCCCATGTCCCCAGGGCTGTGAAACTACCAAACCCTCCCCAGGGGCACCTTGTCCCCGAGGGCCACCGATCCCCCGTGCAGTCCCCAGGGGCTGCCGTGTCACCGCGCCGTGTCCCCGCAGGTGGCCTGCATGCAGTTCATCAACATCGTGGTGCACTCAGTGGAGAACATGAACTTCCGCGTGTTCCTGCAGTACGAGTTCACCCACCTGGGGCTGGACCAGTACCTGGAGGTGGGTGACCCCCGAGCGTGGGGGGTGTGGGGTGGGACGGGGGGACCCCAGCGCTGACGGTGCCGCCTCCTGTGCCCCGGCAGAGCCTCCGCCTCACCGAGAGCGACAAGCTGCAGGTGCAGATCCAAGCCTACCTGGACAACGTGTTCGACGTGGGGGCCATGCTGGAGGACTCGGAGACCAAGACGGCCGTGCTGGAGCACATGGAGGAGCTGCAGGAGCACGTCAGCCAGGTGGGCCGGGGGCGCGTGGGCAGCAGCCGCTGACGCAAACCCGAGGGGAGGGAGGGAGGGAGGGATGGGGACGGGGCTGAGCGGCGGCACCTCGGCCCCCACAGTTGGAGGAGAAGCTGCAGGATGCGGAGAACGACTCCATGGCCAAGATAGCGGAGCTGGAGAAGCAGCTGAGCCAGGCGCGGCGGGAGCTGGAGGCGCTGCGGGTGAGCACCCCGGGGCACCCCGGGGCACCCCGGGCGGAGGGCTGGGGTCTGCGGGGGCACAGCGGTGACAAGCCGGGGGTTGTCACCTGTGCAGGAGCAGCTGAGCCCGCCGCGGCCGCCCAGCCCGCCGTCCCCGCAGCCCCAGGACTGCTATCGGCTGGCGCTGGAGCGGCGGCTGGCAGAGCTGGAGGAGAAGGGGCTGGTGCAGATCCTGCGTGGGCCCGACGGAGACGTCGCCATCGAAATTGTCCCCGTTGTCATAGAAACCCCGGCAGCCCCCGTGGTTACCGGAGAGACCGCCGATGTCCCCGCCGCCGCCTGCACAGGTACCGCGGGGTGCAAGGGGGTGTCCCCTCCCCGGCGGGGACACCCGGCACGGAGGAGGGCTGGTTCTGGGCAGAGAAACTGGGGCACGGGGATGTGCCCAAGGACCAGAGTCACTCGATGGCAGAGGGAGCGTGGCGGTGGCACCGTGCCCTGCCGTGACACCGGTGCCACCGTGCCCTGCCCTGTCACCGTCTCACCCACCTCTTCTTTCCCTTGCAGATGCTCCGGCTCTGGCTCCAGCCCCACCTCCCCC
>JAWWTY010000076.1:3621436-3676166 GCA_035222235.1 Margarornis squamiger
GGCCCCGTGCCCCCCCCTCCGCCGCCCCCACCCCTCGGTGGGGAGCTCCCAGCAGGGCCGGGCGCCCCCCAGACCGCCAATGGTTCAGGTGAGTGTGGCCCAGGGACGGTGGGGATGTGCCCCGGGCGAGGTCTGGGGGCACCCTGGTGTGGGTTTGGGACCCCCCCACCCAGTGACACTTCCCCCGTCCCCGTGGCCCCACAGTGAAGGTGAAGAAGCCCATCCAGACCAAGTTCCGCATGCCCGTCTTCAACTGGGTGGCACTGAAGCCGAGCCAGATCGATGGCACCGTGTTCACCGAGCTCAACGACGAGAAGGTGCTGCAGGTGAGGACATGGAGGACTCAGGGTGGGGTGGGGGGCTGGGAGCAGGGAGTGTGGATGGGTCAGTGCCCCAGTCCATGCTGGCACTGCCCCTGTACCCACCCTGCACCACCCACGGTGTCACGGGGCTGCTGGAGGAGATGGAGGTGGGAGCGGCTCCTTGGCACCATGGAGAGGGGACAACATGGGATCTGGTGTCCTTCTTCTGTCACCCTGTCCTCATCCCTTTGCTCCATTCTCATCCTCACATCCTGCCTGTCCTGTTCTTCTTCCTCATCTCCATCCTCTGGTCCCTTTCTTACCCTCTCCCTGTCCCCTTGCCTGTCCTTGTGCTTGTCCCCTCGTTGCATCCTCATCCCCTTGCTTCATCTTCATCCTCTCCCCCTTATCCCAGTCCTCTGGCCCCGTCCTCACCCCAGATGTCCCAGGCCATTTCCTTGCCGTGCCCTCAGCCCTGTCTCCCCACAGGAGCTGGACATGAGTGACTTTGAGGAGCAGTTCAAGACCAAGGCTCAGGGCCCTGCCCTGGACATCAGTGCCCTCAAGGCCAAGACCACGCAGAAGGCCCCCAGCAAGGTGACCCTCATGGAGTCCAACCGGGCCAAGAACTTGGCCATCACCCTGCGCAAGGGTGGCCGAAGCATCCAGGACATCTGCACTGCCATCGAGACGTGAGTGTCCCCTCCCTGCGGGGACAATGTCAGGCACAGCCCGGCTGCACTGAGCGGTTGGGATAGGGGGGGTGTGCTGGGATGCAGGGATCAGATGTGGAGGGAGCAGGGACCAGTTGTGGGGATGGAGGGATGCAGGGACCAGATAAGAGATGAAGGGATGTGGGAACCAGAGACATAGAGGGATGTAGGATCAGATATGGAGAGACAGAGGGATGCAGGGACCACCTGTAGGGATGGAGAAATGAAGGAACAAAATAGGAGATGAAGGGATGTGGGGACCAGATAAAGAGAGACAGGGATGTAAGGACCAGTTGTGGAGAGATGGAAGGATGCAGGGACTAGTTGTGGAGACATTCATGGATGCAGGGACTAGGTATGGAGGGATTCAGGGATGTAGGAGGCAGATATGAGATGGAGGGTTGAGGGGGCAGAGATGGAGGGATGAGGGGGCAGAGATGGAGGGTTGAGGGGGCAGAGATGGAGGATTGAGGGAGCAGAGATGGAGGATTGAGGGAGCAGAGATGGAGGGATGTGGAGACAGAGATGGAGGGATGTGGGGACCAGCTGAGGTGGCAGAGGGAAGGTGGAACCAGCCATGGGTGACAGGGGGGGTCGGGGGTCCTGCAGCGGGGTCTGAGGTGTCCCACCCTTACAGGTACGACCAGCAAGCCCTGAGCCTTGACTTCCTGGAGCTGCTGCTGCGCTTCCTGCCCACCGAGTACGAGCGGACGCTCATCGGGAAGTTCGAGCGGGAGCAGCAGCCGCCGGAGGAGCTGTCGGACGAGGACCAGTTCATGATCCGCTTCAGCAAGATCCCGCGCCTGGCCGAGCGCATGAACGTCATGATCTTCCTGGGCAACTTCAGCGACACAGCGCAGCTGCTCATGCCCGTGGGTGCCGGGCACAGGCGGGGTGGGGGCTCTGCAGGGCTGGGGGCTCCTGCGGTGACGCTCACGTGCTCCCCTCACACCTCCCCTCCCTCCCACAGCAACTCAACGCCATCATCGCCGCCTCCATGTCCCTCAAGGCCTCCAGCAAACTGCGCCACATCCTCGAGGTGAGGGGTTTGGGGCGCGGTGGCCCCAATGGGGGGACACTGGACAGCGGTGGGGGTGTGCAGGGTGCTGGCAGGGGGCCTGTGGGCTTTGGGACCCCCACCCCGCGGTGCCCTGGCCACCCCAGGTTGTGTCCCTGAGCCGTTGTGTCCCTGCAGATCGTCCTGGCCTTTGGGAATTACATGAACAGCAGCAAACGTGGAGCAGCCTACGGGTTCCGGCTGCAGAGCCTCGACGCGGTAGGATTGGCATGGGATCCCTACTGTGGGGGGGCTTGGGGGCACTGTCATTGCCAGGGACCAGCCCTGGGGACAGAGGGACACAGGGACCAGCTGCAGGGATGCAGGGACCAGCTGTAGGGCTGGTGGAACATGGGATTCAGCTGTGGGAATGGAGGGATGAAGAGACCATCTCTAGGGTTGGAGAGGCAAGGGTGGGGGGAGTTGAAGGGATAGAGATACACAGGAACTGGCTGTGGGGTTGGAAGGATGGAGAACAGATTTGGAGGGGTGAAGGGATTCAAGGGCCAGCTGTGGGTATGAAGAAAGATGGGAACCAACCTTGGGGATGGAGGGAGGAATGCCACATGTGGAGGTGGAGGGGAGGTAGGGAGGAACACTCAGCCATGGGGATAGAGGGATGGAGGGATGGAAGGATGCAGACCCTGCCACAGGGAGTGATGGAGGGATGGATGGATGGATGGATGGATGGATGGATGGATGGATGGATGGAGGCAGACCCAGCCACAGGGATGAAGGGCCACCAGAGCCTGCCCTGAGCAGGGTGAGGGGTGGTGGGGGCTGACACTGCCCTCCCCAGCTCCTGGAGATGAAGTCCACAGACCGCAAGCAGACGCTGCTGCACTACCTGGTGCGGGTGATCACGGAGAAGTACCCGGAGCTCACGGGCTTCCACACCGAGCTGCACTTCCTCGACAAGGCGGGCACAGGTAGTGCCCCTGGGCCCCGGGCTGGGGGGGTCACGGCAGCCCCTGGCACTCCGAGCCTGCCCTGACCCAGCGCTCGCCTTCCCACAGTGTCCCTGGACGGGGTCCTGCAGGACGTGCGGGGCCTGCAGCAGGGCATGGAGCTGACCCGCAGGGAGTTCCTGCGCCAGGACGACAGCCCCGTGCTCAAGGACTTCCTCAAGGTCAACTCGGAGGTCATGGAGAAGCTGCAGGCTGACAGCAAAACCGCCAAGGTGGGTGCTGGGGTGGCATGGGGGCTGTGAGGCAGGGTTGGACCCCCCATACCTACATGGGGACACCCCGGGGTGCCCTCTGCTCACACCCCTGCCCCGTGGCTGGGACGTGGCTCCAGCGGGACAGCCAGGAGGGATGTGGAGTGGGATGGTGAGGTGGGAGAGGCTGGAAGAGGGAGGTGGGCGTTGGGTGCTGCTGCCCAGCCCCAGCCCCCACCTCGGGGTGTCTCTGCCCGCAGGAGGCGTATGAGTCAGCTGTGGAGTATTTCGGGGAGAACCCCAAGACCAGCCCCCCCACCACCTTCTTCCCCATGTTCATGCGCTTCATCAGAGCCTACAAGGTAGGAGGGAGAAGTGGGTCCCTGTTTCTGGGGGTTGGAAGGAGGCTTGGAAGGTCTGACCTCACTTTGGGCAACCACGGGCGAGGCTGGGGCTCATGGGGCCAGGAGACCCTGGGTCTCGGGAATGCCCTTTGGGATGGTCAGGATGTTGGAGCTGGGTTGGGGGGAGCTGGGGGCTTTGAGGGGGGCTGTGGTCCTGCAGCAGGACCCCCCCCCCCAGCTCAGCACACCCTTCCTGCCCCTCTCCCAAGAAAGCAGAGCAGGACATCGAGCTGTGGAAGAAACAGGAGGCCGCAGCCAAAGAGGCAGAATCCAGCCCCCCCGGCAGCGAGCGGCAGCCTGAGGTGAAGGTGCCCCCACGTCTGAGTCCTGGTGGGGTCCCAGCTCCAGCCCTGAGTGGGCTGCGTGGTGGGGAAGGACTAAATGAGTCTTGGGGAGGGAGAGCTGGGTGGGAGGTGGAGATGAGGGCACCCCATGTCCTGTGCTCACCCACACTGCCCCCTGCCCAGCTGCCCATCCAGAAGGCCAAGCGGCAGCAGATGGACATGATTGCTGAGCTGAAGAAGAAGCAGATGGTGAAGGAGCCTCTCATCTACGAAGGCAAAGATGGGGCCATCGAGGACATAATTTCAGGTGAGGGATGGTTTCAGGTGAGGGGCCTGGATTCCCCCCCACTTCAGACCCAGCGCTCGATGCCGGAGGGAGACTCTTGGTCTGGGGGCTGCAGGGGCTGTAACAGGAGCTGGAGGGTCATCAAGCCCCACCATAGGGACCAAACCCACCTGCAGCACCTTCCCATCTGCCCGTCACTCCCTGCCCTGTCTCATAGCTCTTCCTTCTATTCTGCTTTTTCCTTCTCTCTCCTGCTGTTCCTCCTCCTCCTCCTCCTCCTCCTGCTGTCCCTGGATCGCTCTGCTCAGCTCTGAAAACTGTCCCTTTCACGGCTCGGACGGGCAAACGCTCGTCCCGGCTCTTCTGCGACGTGAGCTTCAACGAGGAGAGCCCTCTGTAGGTAACGTGGGGCAGGGGCTTGGCACAGGCGGGCAGGGGCTCCCCCACCCACCAGGGTTTCTCCCCACACCGACTCTGCCCCACGCTGAAACCCAGCCCCGGGGGCCACCCCGGCCCCAGCTCCCCGAGATGGAGCCGGGCACGGAGAGCCGAGGGTCGGGGTCCCACGGGCGGGGTGTTTGTGGCTGCTGCTCCTCCTGTCGCTGTGTGTGGCTCTTGGCTCCTCCTGAGCCTCCTTACCCGGATGGGCGACTCCCGGGCAGAGAGACGGGACGAGGGAAAGGAAGGGTTTTAAACTAAAAGAGAGATTTAGGTCGAATATTGGGAAGAAAGTCTTCCCTGTGAGGGTGGGCAGGCCCTGGCACAGTTTGCCCAGAGAAGTTGTGGCTGCTCCATCCCTGGAAGTGTCCAAGGCCAGGTTGGACGGGGCTTGGAGCACCCTGGGCTAGTGGAAGGTGTCCCTGCCCATGGATGAGCTTTGAGGTCCCTTCCAACCCAACCCAACCCATGGATTCCGTGATGGTCTCCGGGGTGCCCGCCCCCGCCGGGTGGGCAGTGAGGCTGAGCCGGTGCCTGCGCTTCCCCCGGTGCAGACCTGCGGAACAACCCTTACCGGCGGGGGGACAAGGGCCGCGGCAGCGCCAAGAAGCGGCCGGCGGGGCAGAGCCTGCAGGCGACGCCGGACATCGCGCTCTGACCGGGCCGGCCCTGCAGCTCCGGGACCGGGGCAGGACCATCCTCCCGACGCGGACTGGACCGCAGGATGCCGACCCAGCGGCCGGTGCCCGCTCCGAGCTGCTCCAGCCGCTTGCCGTGCCAGCTGCCCCTGCCTGCCCCGGGGTCTGGCGCAGGGACCCCCCGCTCTCGCTTGGCCGTGCCCCTGAGCTCCTTTCCCCGGGGCGGGCAGGGCCGGGGGTCCCTCCTGGGTACGGGCAGGGAGGGGGGAGCACAGAAAGGGCTCCGGCTTGTCCTGGAAGGAAAAGAAGGGCTGCCCCGTGCCCACCCCGGCGCTGCCCCATCGCACGCCCGCTGCGGGCCAGCCCCGCACTGGTGTGTCCACTCCCCGGCTTGCTGGTGCCTTCGATTCCCGCTGCGGGACGGGACGGGGTGTCAGCCCGGGACCCAGCGGCCCCCGCACATCTGCCCCACCTCCCCCGGCCCCGCAGAGCCCCCTGAGCCCCCCGTGTCCTCCTCCTCCGCTGCAGAGCCAGCGAGGATCCTGCTGCGAAGCTCCCACCCTGGCCTCCTCCCGTACCCCGGGGGCCGGCAGCGGTGCTATTTTACAGGGATTTTCTAAGTCTTCCTTCCAATTTCTCCGTGCTGCGGGAGCAGGGAACGGAGCACCCCCGTGCGGGGTGTCCCCAGGATCCCTGGGCTGCTCCTCGCCGCAGGGACTGCTGTGACAATCAGCAGCAGGGACAATCCCTGCGGGGTGGCGGTACCTCTGCCCCGCTCCATGCCCCGCATCCCCCTCCGGGACGGGCAGGGGGCTGCTCCGGGTTCCCCGGGACGGGACACGCCGCAGGGGCTGGGCAGCCTCCGGCCCCGCCGCGAACACGGTCCCAAGGGCTGCGGGGTCGCTGCTGCCACCAGAGAGGCCCGCACGGGCCTCCGGACACCGCACTGGACCCGACCCCCGATCCCTCCCCCGCCCGCTGCTGCTGAGAGACCCCCGACCCGCCCGCACTGTCGCGATTGACCTCTCGGTGCATTCACTTCGGCAAACAGCCCCGCTGCGAGGATGCGGCTGCACCTCCATCCTCCTGCCCTCCCTCCTGTCCCTCCCCGTGTCCCTCCTGTCCCTCCCCGTGTCCCCCCTGTCCCTCCCCGTGTCCCTCTTCGCTCGTCCCGGCTTTAGCCCAGCTCAGTCCAGAGCAGCCGCTGCTTCCCGCTGTATTTAAGCTGCTTCAGCGCCGGCTCCGTGTCACCCGGGGAGGGGTGGGAAATGAATGTGTAACTTATAAATGCCTTTAAGCCAGAAATGTAAACCATTAACTGCTCATTTGTATACATTATTTTTATATACTGAAGGCCTGTTTAATTCTAAAGCAGAACTGGTAATAAAATGTCTCAGAGGATAAAGGACTCGCCTGGGAGAGCGGTGAAGGTTTGCGTGGAGGGAGGGAGGGACAAACGAAGAGAGGGAGGGAGGGATGGAGAGAGGGAAGGATTTAGGGATGCAGAAGCTGCTGCTTCTTGCCCCACCACCAAGACGGCCTCTCCCTGCTGCTGACAGTGGTGCCCCTGCTCCTGGGGGCATCTGGCAGTGGAAGATGCCTTCCTGGCTTGCCCAAGGCTGCAGCTGGGATAGGATCAGGTCAGGCTCTGCTCAGCCCTGCAGGTCCTTGCAGAACTGGCAGCCTCCAGGCAGGTGTGATCCAGTGGGTGGAAACATCAGGAATGGGTGCCATGGGGCAGTGGAAGGGAAAAGCCAGGGCTTTGGGGATCTGCCAAGGGGCAGCCCCATCTCACCACACAGGTGTCCCTGAGGAGAAGGTGCTGGTCATCCAGGCCCCTCTGCTGGATGACCAAATCACAGCCTCGGTCACCCATGGCTGTGGAGAGGCTGGCCCAGCACCAAAGTCCAGGGCAAAGCCCAGCATGGGCTGTTCTACACTGGGCTGGGCTGTCCTCGGAGCCAAGAGGGGGCTGGTGCTTCCCTAAGCTGTACCTTTTCAGGGAAGTCTAAGCCCTCCCCTCTACTCTGCCCATGTGGGATCCCACCAGAAGGAGTGTCCAGCTCTGGGGTTGTCAGCACAAGAAGGATCTGCTGGATTGAGTCCAGAGAAAGTCACGGAGATGCCCCAAGGGCTGGAGCCCCTCTGCTCTGGAGCCAGGCTGGGAGAGCTGGGAGAGCTCACCTGGGGAAGGGAAGGCTCCAGGGAGACCTCAGAGCCCCTTGCAGGGCCTAGAGGGCATTTATATAACACAGGGAGAGCAACTTTTTACACAGGCAGACAGTTCTAGGACAAGGGGGAGCAGTTTTTAACTTAAAGAAGAGAGATTTAGCTTCAATGTTAGAAGATATTATTTATTGTAAGGGTGGGCAGGCCCTGGCACAGGGTGCCCAGAGAAGCTGTGACTGCCCCAGCCCTGGAAGTGTCCAAGGCCAGGTTGGACGGGGCTTGGAGCACCCTGGGCTAGTGGAAGGTGTCCCTGCCCATGGCAGGGGGTAGAACAGGATGATCTTTAAGGTCTCTTCCAACCCAAACCAGCCTGATTTCAGCAGTAAACCACGACCGTATTTTTGTGGACATTGGTCTGTGTTCACAGCACAGACATGTGGGTGCATCACAGCAAAAAAGTCATGTCTCAAGATGCCTGACCTCACTCCCTGGCCATGAGCACCCCCAGCCCACTGGGCTGGTCGGCAGAAAGGCATCAGCTCAGTGCAAACAGCTCCTGCAGCAGCAGCGAGGGGTGTGGGGGCTCTGCAGAGCTCTGCTGCCTCAGCCCTGCTCTGGAGCCTCGACCTGCTGCACCTCCCTGGAGACTGAACAGCTCCTGGTGCAGCAAATCCCCTGGATCAGGACAGAGGGAGGGGAAGGGACTGTGTGCTTGGAATGAGACAGATGCCAGGATATGCAGCAAAGCCTGGGCTTGGAACTATTAAAGTTATTGCTGCCTCTTCATCCCCAGAAATCATGGAATCACAGAATATCCTGAGCAGGAAGGGACACCCAAGGACCATCCAGCCCAACCCCTGGCCCTGCACAGACACCCCAGCAATCCCACCCTGTCCCTCAGAGCATTGTCCAAACACTCCTGGAGCTCTGGCAGCCTTGGGGCCGTGCCCACTGCCCCGGGGAGCCTGGTCAGTGTCCCACTATCCCCCCTGGCCTCTCCCTGCATCCCCCAAATCCAGAGCTAATTAATATACAGCACAGTTTAATCAGACCAGGCTTTTCTTCCTGAAAAATGTCTTATTCAGCACCACCCTCTTGTTCTCTGGTCGCTGTATGAAACCACCAGCAACGAAAATAAAAAGAGTCTTTTTTTTTTTTTTCTCAGCTTTATTTTTTTTCCCTGTGAAAATGCAGGTCAAGAAATCACAGTTTTATAAAGTGTCATTCGTTCCATACAAGCTCCTCATTCCAGCACCTTCCCCCACGCCAGAATGGCCCATCCCAAACTGATCCTCAGCTCCATCCTGCCTCACCAGAAGCGATTTTTCCAGACTCTGGGAAGGAGCTGCACGACAAGAGCCATCTGTGTTTATCACTCCCACTGCTGCTCGTCCTCCCCGCCCTGAGCTGGGCTTCTAAACACTCGTTATGAAACCTGACAGTTCCAGCCAAATTTTGAGGAAAAGCTTTCCCTGACTCTCTCCTGTCAGTGTTGCACAGAACTCGTCTGGAAGCCGGATTGTTTCTGCCTGTCATGGCAAAATGACAAGCCAAGGGAAGAGGAAACTGTCCTGGCAGCAGGAGAGAGCTGAGGAGATCTCAGGCTGGCTGGCAGCACAACCTGGGAGCCTTCCTGAGGGAGGAGCCCAGCTCAGGGCAGTGGGAAGGCACCGGGGTCACCCAGCTGTGTGTCCCTGGGCAGGGACAGCCCACACCACATCCCACCCTGTGAGCCCTGCTGGGAACCTGCAGCCTCACTTGGTCACTGCTGGTGGCAGCAGAACAGGACTGAAGGCTCTGCAGGAGACACAGAGGCTGGAGACCCTGGGTAATGCTGGTGGGGGGGTGGAGAACACAGCCCTCCATCCACCTGGAGAACAGGGACATCTCCATGGGCCTGTGGGGACAGCTGGGAGGGATCCCTGCCCTCAGCCCCTGGTGCAGGGGCACTGTGTTCAGGTTAATGCTGTGCACGAAGGGCAGAGCCCAGGAGCCCTGCAGAGGGTCCTGCTGCTCCAGGGCTCCAGCCCAACACCAGGGTACAGACCCACACAGTGGCCAGGGGAGCACCTGGTGCAGCCTTTGGGATGGGACCCACTCTGTTTTTGGAGGGACACATCACCACAGACCCATCAGAAACAACCAACAGGTTTTCCTTCTCTCCTCTCAGAGGAAGCCAGGGAACGGAGCCAGGCACGTGCTTGGGAGCTCCTGGAAACCCAGGGAGAGGCACTTTGATCCCTCCTTCTCCAGAGCTTAAATTCTTAGTAGTTTATGGAACCTCAAAAGAAATGGAGCCAAACTACCCCTTCCCTCACTCCCTCCTGGAAGACACGTGTGTAATGTGTTAATTATTTACTAAAAAGACTCTGAACGTGGCATTGCAAATAATTAGGTGCTTACTTTGGACAAGATATTAAGTGCTTTAGAACAAAAAGTGCTATAAAAATTATACCCAGAGTGGTGACAGGTTTCATTTTTCTTCAAGAGTTCCACTTTTTTATTACATCAACAACTGGAGTTTTCTGATTAAGGATGTCACTCCCTGGTGTGGCAAAACCAGCCCATGTTCTGGGAGATCAAAGGCAAAAGCATCCCTTGTTTAAGGAGTGCTGGTCCTCAAAAAGGAGGCACAGAGCTTAACTTTTCCCAGCTACTGTCCAAGTGAACTTGGGGAAACTGCCAGCGTTCCTGCTTTGCTGTGCCCCTCAGAACTCCATGGATCTGGCAGGGCCCACCTTGTTTTTCAGGAGCTGTTCCTCTGCCCAGCCTGGGTGCAGAGCCTCTGCTTGGAGGCCACTGCAGTTACAGAGCTCTGGAAGAGCCACAGCCACCACCAGGAGCTGTGATTTCCAGGTGTGCAAGGCCTTGGAACAGTCCTGAACAAGCACACTCAGGGCTCACTCCTCCCTCTGCATTTGTTCTGGGCTGGAGAAGGGTGAGAACACTCACCCACCCACCTGAATGTGACCTGTGAGGTTTCAGTATATTCCAAACATTCACAAATCAGTAAAAAAATAGTTCAAAGCCTAAGGCTTTCCAGGCCCAGCTGCCCATCCTGCTCCGTGAGGTCAGTTTGAAATGAGGGGAGGATGGGAAGCCTCGTGAGGCCAGGCTGGCCCAACAGAACTGGGGCACTGGGCTCAGCCCTGGCAGCTGGGAGGGAGATTTTCATAAACTCTGCAGCAAATCCAGTCCTGTCAGAGCTGACAGAGCCACCACCCCTTCCCCTTTAGGGGAGCTGCCTGGATGGAGCAGTCCACCTGGAGTCCCACGTCAGTGGTGGGAACAGGATGGAGGAAGACCCCCTCCACTTTTCCACCAAGGAATTCCATGCCCTCCTCTGCCCTGTCTCCCAGCGACACCAGAGAGAGCACCAGCTCCTCCAAGACCTGCAGGTGGGAGCTGCAAGCAAAGCTCTTTCTGGGAACAAAGCTCTTGTCTGATTCAAGAAGGAAATGTCTGCGGGGAAAGGTGGGAGGTGAAACCAAGAACCAGCCAGTTCCTGCTGTCGATTCTCCCCGTGCAGTAGGCTGGAGGTGGAGATGATGCTCCCCAAAGCCTACAGAAGTGTCTTTTCCTCCACCTGGAAGGAAGTCAGCCAGCTCCCCTCGGCACAACCATCCACAGCTGCGCTGAGGGCACCCAACCTCCTCCTCTGGGCGAGCCCAGCAGCTCCCAGCCTCACCCCCGAGGCTGAGCCACAGTTCTCACCCAACCCCCTGCTCTCCTGAAAAGCACCACCACATTCCTTTGAAAGGCAGGAATTTCCACCCACCATCCTCAAGCTCTAACACTCACACCCAAAACAAGTCACTCCCACTGTTCTGGGGAACATCTAAGCTCAGGACACGTCTTGGAACTGGGTCAGAACGGGTGGCAGGAGCAAGGCCCGGTGGCAGTGGAGCCGCCGTCCCGCTGCAGCACAACCACCAGCCACTGCCCCTGGTGCTCCGGCACGGCAGGGGAGCTCAGGAAGCTTTTGCAATTCCTTCTTTGCACAAGGTAAAAACCTCCAAACCAGGTGGGCTCCTCCTCAGGGCCTGTTCTCCAGCTGGCCGTGCTTGACGCGCCAGGTCCAGCTGACGCTGCAGTCGGGGGCCAGGGTGCACTGCAGGTCGATGCCGGAGTCGGGCACCTCCATGTCGTAGTGCACCGGCTGCCCCTCCTTGGTGACCAGGCTGAACGCAGGCACTGGGATCTGGGAAGCAGAGCAGACAGAGGGGCACCTCAAGCCTCCTTCAGAACATCCTCTCCCTCTATCCCACCCAGCAAAGAGATTCCCAGTGCCAGGAAAGCACCTGGACAGGGGCTCGTGCTCGGCAGGAACATCCCAACCTCCTCCTGGGAGGGAGTGTCTCACAATTGGACTGGGCAGTGCCCACCCTGCTGCCAACCTGCCTGCCACGAGCTCTGGGCTGTTGCTGGGGGTCCCTGAGCTGCCTGTGCTTGGGCATGTGAACTCCTCTGCAGGTCAGTGATGTTCCGCTCTGTATGTCCACCAAAGAGACCCAACACCACTGGAGCATTTTCTGGACTGGTGCAACCTCTTTTACACCACATTTGACACTCAGATGAATCCCAGGCCCACAGACACTGGAGTTTCTTTCAGGGACTGCCAAGGATGCCCACAGGGAGGTTCACTGGAGTGTGCCAGCATCTCCAAACAAACCAGCTGGAAGCACCACAGCCAAACACAGCCCCTTTCCCTGAGCTGATGCTACTGCTCATGATGGAAAAGGCAAACAGGGATTCTTCTTTAGGGAGAGGGGAAAGAATTTATCTTTAGAGTTGAGAAGAAGGATTTTTTAAGCTGCAGCACAGGAACTTCCTAAGATGTGGATCCTGCTGCCCCTATGACAATTGGCAATGGCTTATGATTCAGGTTCCGTATTAGGCTGGGTATCAGGGAAAACTTCCTCCATGAAAGAGTGGCCAGGCATTGGAAGGGGCTGCCCAGGGCAGTGGTGGAGGCACCATCCCTGGAAGTGTTCAAAAACTGAAGAGAGGTGACACTTCAGGATATGGTTTAGTGGGCATGGTGGGATTTAGCCAAGGGTTGGAGGTCTTTTCCAGCCTTAATGATTCAGAAAACATCCTCTGGTACCACAGTCACAACAGCAGCACAAACTGTGTTACTAAAAGTATCATTAGGCTCCCTGAACAACCGCTGGGTCCTGGATTCTGAATGTTCTGCATTAGGGAAGAAATTGCTCCTTGCACAAAATGAATCACTCAGCTCCCCGTTTGTGCCTCACCTGGCTGCTTATCCCTGTGGCAATGTCTCCCACCTTTGTCCTGTGGAAATCCCTGATGTGTAAGTTTTCTCCACTGAGCAACTGGATCTGGATTTTCACTCCTGGAATGCACAAGAGGAGTTGTTACTTCTGCTGAGGCACAATAACCACACAGTCCACAGGAAAACTGATTGACAAGGCTCACATAGGGGAAAAACTCGTTTCTGTCTCTAAGCACTTCATTGATGTAGGCCTTCTGCTGAGCATGGAGCTTCCTGGAGACAACAGTGACTCAGAGCAGGGCTGGATTTAGCAAGAAAGCAGCTGAAGTGATGTATTGATTTGCACAACAGGCCCTCAAAATTACTTTGTAGACATTTACGGTTATAAAACACACCCCCTTGCACATGGCAGTTGCACAAGGCAGGGCACAACACACCTGAACAGGCTCTGAGCGTTCAGGAACTTCCCTGGATTTCCCTGTGAGACCCCAGTGCCCTCCACCCACCTGTGACTGGAGCACACTGGGCCTCCTCCCAACCCATCTGTAGGAGGGTCTGTGCTGACACAGCAACTGAAGGATAAAAGGAGCTCAAAGACTCCATGTCCCAACCCCTGCAGACCCTGAGGAAATGCTTCCTGACCCTTTATCCCACCTGCAGCCCCCCAGACCCACCGTTGAAGTAGCTGGGGGTGTCCGTGTGCCGGCTGCGGCTCAGCAGGGTGTTCCAGCTGAAGCTCTGCCCGTCTGCCTGGCTGTTCCAGGAATGGATCCCAGAGCTCATAGTGTCCCTCAAGCTCTGAGAAGCCTTCATGGAGTTCTGCAGAAGGAAGCACAAGCTTGTCAAAAGGCTGCTAAAGAAAATGAGCTTGCAGGAGATAAAAACATTAAAATAAGGTCGGGAAGAAAAAGGGGATCTAAGGCTGGGCCTTGAGTCAGTCAACATTTATGTGCCACCTGGGAAAGGGAATGAATAGCAGTGCAACAGTTCCCAGACACTAAGAGATATTCTCAACAGCTTAATCAGTACTGAGCTGAAAAGCTGGATGAGAAAATAGGGGTTTGTTTTACTGAGTGACAGGAGAACGAAGAACCAGATAAAATATTTGTTACTTATTGGCATTAGAAACACACAGAAAAAACAATTAACTGCATAAACAACTACAGACCCCACATGGCTGTGCTGCTGGGAGGGGTCTGTGCTGTCCTTGAGTCATGGAAGGACAACCTGACCACGCCAGCACAGTGATCAGTACCAGTCCAAAGGCAAATCAAATGTATGGGGTGGGCACTGGAGGGAAACCAAGCAGAGTGAGACCCCGCACTGCACACCATGTGTGTCAACAGCTGAGCTGCTGCACACAACTCTCCCAGTCCTCCTCAGAAAGCCCTGGGAGGCTGAGAAGAGGGATAGAAATAGGACACAAAGCTGCTCCCTGCCAGAGCAGACTCCTGCAGATGCCAGGCTGCACAATTTGGGACTCAGTGTCTTTGAAAACTGTGACTGAAGGGCTTTTGTCCTTCCCTGGCCCCACGAGGCTTGTTCAGCGTTTCTCACTGGTATTCCCTGCCTTGGGAACACCAGAGACAGGGCAAACAAAAATAATTAAAATCAGTACTTCAGTAACTTGGACTATGACTTCATTGGTATCAATGGGTTAAAGTAAGTTCATGGAGAACAGATCCAGAGGCTGGGAATGGATATCCAAGATCTGAGGCTCTGTTCTTCCTCCCTATTCTTCTGGTTTTCCCTAAACTTCCCCCCGGTGTCCATGGCCAGGAAGAAGACTCTGCAGAGCTGCTTGGTCCAGCCTGGAGCAGCTCCTACACCCACCACTGCTTCCCCAGCTCCTTCCCCTGCACAGAGAGGGTCAAGGCAGCTGAGATTTTCCACATCCACACACTTGAAGCTTCCTGAGTGAACAGACAGCACAGGAGAGCCCCTGGAGAGGAGGGCCAGGCTGGACAGCGAACTAAAGCACAACCAGAATGCTCAACACCCTGCTGTGCAAGGACAAAGCTGTGCCCATAAGGTTCTCTTTAGCAAACTGGGTGTCAAAAAGCAGCAACACATGTGAGAAACTCCAGATCTCCACTGGCCACAGCTTCCAGTTTTCCAGAGAAAACCCCCAGCCCTGCCTCCATTCCCACTCACCCTCTCACTGGCGTCCGACATGAACGGGCTGTCAATGCTGAGACAGGAGAGCATTTGCTCCTGCTCCTCCAGGGAGTAGGGCTGGGAAAGGCTGTTCAAAAACAGTTCTGCAGCAAAAAGAAGAGAAGGGAGGACATTTGAAGTGTTTCCTTCCATGCCTCTCTGCTCTAATCACAGTTCTGCAATTAATTCCCCATTAGCATTAGCTAACGAACACTGATATTGGTGTCAGTAGCTCATGACACAGCCCTGGTGCACAGAGCACAGGGAAACTGAGCCACAAAGGACATGGATTGTGCAATGACATATGCAAAGCAGCAGCACCCAGAATTTCCCACTTTTTGCCCATTCTGACACCTAGGAGGTGTCACTGTAGATCCATCTGCATTGTCATACCCAGGGAAAGGTCAAACTGAGGCACTCAGCTCCTGCAGCAAGCTGCACTGACAACATCCAGCCCTACAGAGCTGCTGGGAGCCAAAGCCATTTGGGAAGAAAGCCCTCAGCAAGCCCTAAAATGCCATTCCTCAGTTCCCTGACACAGTTACATTTCAAGCCACTTTTTTACTAGCTTGAAGTTCTCAATTCACTTACAAAGACTAGAGGAAAAAAATTGAAATGTAGAGTTATACTGGGGCAATGGAGCTGGACTATGTGATTCACACACTAATTTACTGCTGGTCTTCAAATTCTGCATTCGTGCTGGCAACCAAATTCCTTGGCTGGTGGCTGCAGGTTTTCCAGTGCCCAGAACAAAACAGTTGCAGGCTGATCTTAACTGTATTGCTTTGCTTGGCATCTGCCATTCCTCTGCTATTATCCTGGCTTACCTCTTTATTAAAAGAATGGTGTTTGTAGGCCTGAAATTCCAGGTGAAGCTGAAATTCTTTACACTTTACACAGTGCACTTAAGCACAGGTCTGAAATGGGATGTTTTCTAGGAGGTTCCTGCACCTCTCAGAAGGTCCCTCCCCTGTTCACAGGAAGGAAATCCTGTTCATTACCTTTGTGGTGTATTTAATTGGTTAAGAACTACTAGTTTTGGTAATTTAGAGGAAGGTTGAGCAATTTGTGTAACGAGAAAGGAACTGTGAACAAAATGACATCCAAGCTGAAAACCCAAAAATAACTGTCAGGGGGCCAAGAGAAAGCAGCTGTAATTTCATTCTGTTCTCAAGCAAAAAGCTCAACTCCTTCCCCAGCCCAGTGCTCACCAATTTCCAGCTGCTGGAGCTCCTGCTCTGAAATGGTTGTGGCTCTCTCCACGTGGCTGCAGCTCTTCAGGGGCAGAGGAGTGGAGCAGAGAGGTGGGGGATCCCAGGCCTCAGGTAATTCCTTGTCCTCGTTCCAATGGGCTCCCTTGACCTCCTCTGTTTGCTCCAGGGATGGGGGTGGTAGGACTGGGCTGGCACAGGAAACTTTGACTGACAACTTTGGGCCTGAATCAGTCTCAGAAACTGGGCTCACTGTGGGGGACAGGGATGTCTGGGGGTTGTTTTCTTTGTTCAAAGACAAATGTCTGGGCTCTCTGTATTCGCCTTTCCAGGGACTTCTCACACCTCCCACTACAAAAACAAAAAACATACAAACATTATCAAATAAAGAAACAAAAGAGGTAAAAGTTTCCCTTCATTATAAGAGTTTTTGAAGCAGATTTGCTGTAAAATGCCCAGCTTCTCCAAAAGACAAACCCAGGTCACCCCCACAAATTCTTGCTGTATTGCAGAACCACTCAGCAGGATTAAGCTGAAATAAATTATGACAGTCCCAAGGGCAAGGCTGGACCACAAGTGTGACTTCCAGCTGAGGATGCAGCAAACTTCTGCTTGCAGCTCTGCTGCACATCAGGCTCTCCAGCTGCAGCTGATGCTCAGCTGACAGGAGCCCAGGCACAGCACACACCTGAGCAAGCCCACAGAGAGCACAACAACATCTCCTGCAGCAGAGAGGGAAGAGCAGTGACAGCACACAGGAAACTGTCATTTATTTGGGTGAGAAACACTCGGCTGTGGGCAACAGCCATCAACCCAAAACACACATCAGTGGTGAAACCTGTGGAAATGACACGCTGGGCAGTAAAACAGGCTGGTGCTTCCCACAGGATCACCCTGCCCCATCCAGCAACTCTCCCAGTGGGGATGGGAAGGCTTAGCTGCATTAGGACATTTCTACCTTCCTCAAGTGCCACGCTGGCCTTAGTTCTGAGCTCTGCTGCAGATGCCCTCTGGAGAGGCTCCTTCTCCAGCCCCAGCTTAATAATCTCTGCAGTGAGAGGGTTGCAGGAAGGTGGAATTTCCCTCAGAGGAGGCGGCTCTTTAGCGATCTGTGTAACAAACAGGAAGTGAAAGAGGTTACACCAGAGACGCTTCATTTGATTTCAGGAAGGTTCTTCCCACCCCGAGAGTGTTTCCAGCTGAAATGAAAGCATTAAATGAGATCTGAGCAGTAATTTTGTTATGGCTGAGTGGTTAAAAGGCCACACCCAAGTCCACGAGAAGGGTACAAAAGGAACAGCCCCAGCCCAGCAGTCAGAAGCACAGGGAAGGCTGAGCTTCCAAGGCAAGGCTGAGCTTCCAAGGCAAGGCTGGCATCGTGTCAGATGCCCAGCTGGCTCCCACCCTGCCATCCCCAGGCTCCCTGGCCAGGAATAAAGCTCTGGCAGCTCACCTGCCTGGCTCTGGAGGGAGGCTGGGCCACTCACCTTTAGGCAGAGGGGGTGGTTGTAGTACTGGGTCCAGGGGTGGCACCCGTTGAGCATGTGCAGCATCATACAGCAGCTGCTCCACACGTCCACCTTGCAGTCACAGCGCTTGCCCATCACCACCTCGGGGGCCATGTGGGTCTCCGTGCCAGGCACGTAGTTCCCTAAAGCCAGGCACAGGAAAGCTCACTGCATGTAGGCTAGAGAACAGTTCCACTTCCAGGGGGGAAGATTAAGGCAGAATCCTTGTCTTTTCAGCTGAAGTGGGAGACAAGTCACCTTCAGAGAATCCATGGAATGGTTTGGGTTGGAAGGACCTTAAAGCCCATCCAGTCCCACCCCCTGCCATGGGCAGGGACACCTTCCACTAACCCAGGCTGCTCCAAGCCCTGTCCAACCTGGCCTTGGACACTTCCAGGGATGGGGCAGCCACAGCTTCTCTGCCTAACCTGTGCCAGGGCCTGCCCACCCTCCCAGGGAACAATTTCTTTCCAACATTCAACCTAAATCTCTCTGCTTTTAGTTTAAAATAGTTCCCCCTTGCCCTGTCCCTCCATCCCTTGTCCCAAGTTCCTCTCCAGCTCCCCTGGAGCCCCTTTAGGCACTGGAGACTTTAGGTCTCCCTGGAGCCTTCTCTATTCCAGGTGAACACCCCCAGCTGTCCAGGCCAGAGAGGCTCCACCTCAACCCAAAAAGCAGCACTGGGCGCTCTTATAAACTGTTCAAAGGCTACAGCTCCCTATCAGACTCATCCCTTATACAAAGAACAGGGATTAAACTCCCCTTCCAAGCAAATTCGGGAAGAAAAACATAAGATGAACATTAGAAAACTTATCCTTCCCTTTCAACTGCTGCAAGAAGCAGCACTGTAAAGTTTAACTGACAGAAAAAAAGGCATTCTGCTCCTCCCCAGCTCTTCAGTGATGACAACTCAGAGCAGGATTTTAGTTTCAATGTGGTTTCTTACAAGGCCAAATCACTGGCTGCAGTGTGCTGACATAACCTTACAAAAAACACAGCAGCCTTCCAGCCTGGGAGATAAGGACCATCATCTCCCCAGCCCGGCGCGCCTCGAGCAACACCAATAAACGAGACGCTCTGAGCTCAGGCTGCAAAATGAAGCTGCTGGCAACTGAGCCAGCATGTAAATGTTCCCTAGAAAGAATGAGTCAGGGGGGCAGCTCCTCAGCAAGGCAGCAGCAAAGCTCACCTGTGAGCAGGCACTTGCCCAGCCCGTCGGGGTGGAGGTGAGCAGAGTGGCCGAAGTCGCAGAGCAGAGCTCTGCTCCCGTCAGCAGACAGCAGCACGTTCTCCGCTGCAACGACAACAGTGCCATTAGCTCCTCTGCATTATGCCCACTGACACGGGAAAGAGAGTCAAAATGCAACAGAACTACAGGTGTTTTTGAGCCCAAAGGGTTTGTTACTCCTCTGGAGTGTCACTGGCTTAAGCAAGAACAGAGCTGTAATTATCTCTGCTTATAAACTACCAACCACCTGCCCTGGAGATTGCTGGACCCCAGTGGTGGGGCAGCCTGGGCAAACAGCCTGTCAGGCTGCTCCCCACAGGATGGCACACAGAGGTGATAAATATGATATTCCCAGCGGTTTAGAACCAAGGGAAACTCTAATTTCAAACAGATCTGAAAATTCAGTAAGTAATCCCATAACAATCTCCAAGCCTCTTCTAAGAAAAAGGGAAGAAAAGGTACCTCAAGCTCCACCCTACCTTTGACATCTCCATGGAGAATGTTTTGAGCATGAAGATACTCCAGACCCTCCAACACCTGGCCCAGGTAGCTGAGGGCTCTGTCCTCTGGCAGGCAGCCGCTCTGTTTAATTAGCTGCCCTAATGAGCCACCTAGAAAGGAATCCAGAGAGTCCATGTCAGCTTATCTTTAAATTCTTCCCAACATCACCAGAATAACTGGTTGTTTCCAGTGAAAAAATGAGAATTTCCCGGTCTGACAGCCCTTATCTTCTCTTCCTTTGGTTTATTCCCAGAATTCTTGCTGCCCAAAAAACTGGCCTCGTTCAGGGAGCTTTTTGCTTAGTGTTGCTTTGGAGCAAAAGCAACTGCTCTGTGATCAGATCAGACATTTCTGGTGTTACTGACCACCAGCTGATTTTTCCCAGCCCATTTTCCATGGTCATGGCTGGAAAAAGAGCATCAGGCAATGGAAGCATCTTGGTCTGCTTACACACTATCCCCTTTCCTGGTGCCATGTGCTTCACATGGTGCCCTGCAAACCACCACAAAGCCAAAACCAGCACCAGCTGCATGTTTTAGTCAGAATTGGCAGCTGCTGGTCAAGAGAGAGACAGTCTGAACTGGAGTGAGGCAGGACTGGGAATTATTCCCCCCCAGAAAGACCCTTGATGCTCCAGTAGGGATCACACACACCTCTCCCAACCCACTCAGGAATTAACACTCTGGATACATCAAAGAACTAACAGATTAAAACTGGGGCAGGAGGAAGAGATCAGTGTCCACTGCATTGTGCTGTCCCTTCCTCACCCTCCATCAGCTTCATGAAGATGGTGACCCAGGGGCCTTCCTTCACAGCACCGTACAAGGGCACGACCCTGGGGCTCGTCACCGCCGCGCACGTCGTCAGCTCCTCTGCTCGGAAGTGTTCCACCTGCACCTGGGAAACACAGCAGCTCTGAGCAAAGCCTGGCACTAAGCCTGCCACAGCTGCCCCTCTCCCATGGCTGGGCACAAGGATGATTTAACTGCACCTGAGGAGCTAGAGCTTGGATTTGATCTTGGAGGGCTTTTCCAACCTTAATGATTCTCTGACCTTCCTCAACAGACATCAGTGGGTACAGCAGTAAGTGGGAACGCTCAGGATGATGTGAGCAAGGACAGGGAGAGTCCCTAAATTCTCAGTGTCTGAGAAAAGTGAAGGTTTATCAAAAATGCCTCCAGCTGAGGACCAGGAACCTTCAGAGGAAGGTGATTTCTGTCTCAGTAACAGGATAATTCTGACAACTGAACATTCTGCTTTCATGGAAGAGGGGCAAAAATTAAGGATGGTGCAATACTTGGCAAAAATTCAACCGTCCCAAAGCAGGAGGGAATATGAAATATGGCCACAATCACTGTCTTAGGTGGCATTCATCCTGAAAATGGTGAGAGAAAAACCTCATTCACTGGATCCAGCCAAGTAAAATAAAACAAGAATTTGCTAAAGACCAGAAGGAAAACATGAGTCATTAAGATTCTGGTGGGAAAGGATGCAGCATCATGTTTCTTCACTGTCAGCAATCCAGCCATAGCTAGGTTTCTTTCACCTCAAGAATTTGGAGAGCAGGTGCTTCCAACAAGGTCAGGTATTCCCACCCCAAGATAGGCAGCCAGCAGGGACTGGAGACAGTTACTCATGGAAAATGAAAGACATCATAGGGAAGTGTCCAATTTGCACACTAGGACTCTCTGCTTTCAGAGTTTGGTCTTAAAAGACGCATTTCTGATATAAAAAAGTGTCATTTGAAATCCTCCAATATTTAGGGAAAATAGCTGACACTTTTAAAGGCTTCAGCCTCTCCTACTCTCACATTTCCCTTTTCAGCACAACCATCCTCTTTCCTGAAAATACAGCCCTCTAGGAAGAGCTATTTCTCCCAAGTCTGTGCATTGCAAAATGGGTAATACAATTAAACAGTTACACACTGACAGGAAACAAACTGCTGTGTCACCACAGAGTTCCACTGTAAACTGTGAGGGTGCACAATAGGAATTAGTTTTCTACATGCTTTATTGATGTTTGTTTCTACAGCTGACCCCTGAAATGGTTAAACTGGACATGCTGGGTTATCTTGCCACAGGCAACACATCACATTGAGCCCAGAGTAAACAGGGAAAAATTTTAAGCTGAAAAATGCAGGTTGCAGTTCTTTTTGCATCTAATATTTTTGTACTCAAGACAAACACTTCCCACGTTCTTGTTGAAGTTTTCTAGTGGAGTAATGTGAGAAACATCAGTTTGCAGAGGTGATGAAACTATTCAAGTGTAAGTTAAAATAAAATGGTTTATATTCTCCTCATCTTGCCCCCAGGGCAGCCTACAAATCAATACCCTGATCCAAGTTATAGTCCATGTGCCTCCTGCTCTGTATGACAATGGCATGTCCTGGTGTGGAATGGATTATTGTGCCAACTGCTGGAAAAACACACATCTTTGACTGCATCTGTAACAGCATCACCCCATCAGGATGTGCCAACACTGTGTCTGACACCCAGAGAGCAGATCAAAGGTCTCTCTGTTTTCAGTGCCTACTGCGTTTTTCCTGCTTTATTCCTTTCCCAACCTGCCATGTAACCACTTCCACCAGCCACGGTTTAAGAAGAGAATAATTAGATAAGCAGACAACTCACACGGCTGTTTCTGCCCTGCAGTCATTTGCAATCTCTCAGAAATCTCTGCTCTTGGCTCAGCACCCAAGATCATTTTGTAGAACATTTTTAAGGCCAAAGGAACTTATTTGTGGCTGCTAAGCCTGACTCCTGTGTACATCCAGGTCCTCCATCACCTTGAAGTTCTTCCTTGGACACGACCACAGCAGCCCCTCAGTGTGACTGCACAACACAGTCCTGCAGCCCAGGGTAGCAGGGAGGAGATTTATCTCCCTGTGCCTTCTTGTGCCAGGAAACCCTGCTCTCAGATGTAATTACCTTTTTGGCAGCACACTGAAATCCTGTCTGTTTGTCCTCGATCTTGTACACTTCTCCAAAAGAGCCAATGCCCAAGGAACCGTGACACTTGGTCCAGTGAACCTCTTCCCGGTACTCATAATCCACTGGCTTCAGTTTCTGCAAGTTCAAATCAGAAAACAAGATGAAGCAAATTAAAAATCACTTAAATGTTAAGCTGCACAGAGATCAGTGTTCTCAGAAGCAGCACAAAGATACGAAAACAGCTCTCTAAAAATCCCTGGACAGAATGACTTCTGACACAGACTTGAGGTGAAACGATACAGGATCAACCTACTTGATTTCTGTGGGCTCTGTTTGATTTAAAGGAGTGCACCCCACTGCTGTAAAGAAAACCACCAGCACTTGGATGGCTTTGGAGCTCCAAACTATTCCCTTCTCATGCAGGACATAACTACAAAGCTAAACCCTACAAACCAACCAAGATTCACATGACTAAATGCAGACACTGTGTGTGAGCAGAAGAGTGAAACCTCTTTTGTAGTCAGTAGATGGAGACTGTGTCTTAGGAGTCACTGTAAATATATTCAGGCAGGTAAGGGACACCCTGAACTCCACAGACAACACTGACAGGGTCACTCTGATTCCAGAGAACTCCTCTAAGAGGAGCTGAAGGTGCCAAGAGATAACTCAGTTCAGGAGTGAATCATGCCTTAGGATTTACATGGATTTGCTGTGCCCAAGCCTGTGTTTGGCAAGGCATGATGGATGAGCTCCTGGCTCCCAGCAGAGGCACAGACATCCCTCCTGCACCTCCACAGCCACTCAGCCCTGGTTTCTGTCTGTGTCACAGCCCAGGTCACCCAGAGGCAATAAATATTGCAGCCTCTTCACCCAGATGGCCTGGGCTCCTCCACACCAAGCAGAGAGGACGTGGCCGAAGGCTGACTAAGCACAGAACCTCTGGCAAGAGACAGGCCTGCATATCTGGGGAGTGAGCACAGAGCAGAGCCACAACCTGAGACATACAGGGCTCACATCCTGCAGAAATAGCCCTGAGATCAGCTCAGCTGGTTAAAACTTGGTGCTAATAACACCAGTCCCACAGGTTCAATCCCCTGTGTGGGCCATCCAAAGAGAGGCACTCGATGTGGGTCCCTTCCAACTCAGAATATTCTGTGCTTCTGTGCTAAGAAACCAACACTGCATCTTAAATCCTGCAGCTTCCACCAGACCAAGAGCCACTCAGAAAGCACAGTCTTGGTACAGAAGTGAGCACCAGGGTGCAGATGATCCCTGTGCTGAAGCCCAGGGAAGCCCTCCCTGCCAAAGATCACCTCGTTCAGCAGCACGCCTTCATTTTCACTGGAGTCCTGGAACTGCTCCTTCGGGTCCAGCCCTCCTCCTCTCCAGGTCTTGGCCAGGCTGGCCAAATTCTGGGGTTCTCCAAAACTCACACTGCCCTTCAGGGCATCTACCAAATATTCCTCCACAGAAAGCTTGTCTGAGCTGGTTTTCACAGACTGGTTGGTGCATTTGGGGAAACTATACTCTAAATTTAGGCCAGAGAGGTGGCTGTCTGGATAGTTGAGATCTCCATAGAAGTAGGACTCCAGAGCATTCCGCTTCACGGCATGGAAAGGACTGTCCAGGTGGGGGAAATGGGGGGGGAGGATGTTGTAGGGAAAAGGATGCAGAGTTTCAGGCTGGGGGACAGTGTCCCTCTGTTTCCAAACATGATTAAGGCACTGAATCGGGCTGATCAGCTTGTGCAGTTCAGTTTTGTACTGGCTCCTCAGGGAATGGAGCTTGCCCGTGGGCAGAACACTGTCAGCTTTCTCAAAAGGCAGCCGATCATAGTCCTTGTTAAATTCTGAAACCCAAAAACTGTTCCTGTAGAGAGTGCTTTGGTGTGATTCATCCTCCTAGAAAGCAAAACAGAACAGCTGAGCAGGATCCTCAGTAGAACCACCCAAAATTCACCCAAAGGCTGTTAGGAGTCCCTACAGCACCAGAGGAAGGTTAAGGATTCTCACCTGGACAGGAATTGGGGTGCAGCTCTCCTGTTCTGGAGTTCTGGGACTTCTCCTGCCAGCAGGCACAGGTTGTCCTTTCAGCTTGGACCTTTTCTTGTGGCGTTTCCTCCTGGCCCTGCCGCGGTGCCTGCCCCTCCAGCAGGTGGGGGCCATGTGCCCCTCGGTGGCGTGCGCCACATTGTTGGGGATCTGGTCGAGACTGTCCGAGCGGCTGCTGCAAAGCAGAAAGGAGGGCCCTGAGCTGTGGTGGGGGGAGCACAGCCCAGGGAACACCTCTGACCCCCACGTGGGAACGGGCCACTCTGCCTCCTGAGGTTCGAAGAACAGAGAACTAAAACAACTCCCCGCCTTCTGCCCACATCCAAGATCCAGGCTGGTGTTGAATGAAAGAAATGTGGGCAGGGGGAGCAAAGCAAGGAGTCTCCCAGTGCTTACAAATTCTGCAAGGAGCAACAGGACTAGATCCCAGAACTACAGGATGGTTTGGGCTGGAAGGGATCTTAAAGACTTGCCACGGGCAGGGACACCTTCCACTAACCCAGGGTGCTCCAAGCCCCGTCCAACCTGGCCTTGGACACTCCCAGGGATGGGGCAGTCACAGCTTCTCTGGGCACCCTGTGCCCGGGCCTGCCCACCCTCCCAGGGAAGGATTCCTTCCCAGTATCCTATATAGCCCTGCTCTCTGGCAGTGGGAAGCCATTCCCCTTGTCCTGTCCCTCCGTTCCTTGTTCCAAGTCCCTCTCCAAGGGAGCATGGGAGCCCTGCTTTTGAACATGACAAAGTAGAGGGGAAAGCACTGAATGTCTCCAGACTGCTTTGAGACAGTTTGTGGTTGACTTATAGTGAACACAGGGGTGATGTATAAATGCAGTCTATTTAAAAGAATTATTAATATTAATAAAAGTGTTCATAGTATCAACACCTGCTCTATTTGAAAGGAAGATAGACTATGCAAAGGAAAGGGATGACTAAGTGCACTTCAATAAAGTAACCTCAAAAAGCCAAAATGTGCTGGTATGTAAAGCTCAGTCCTACAACATGATTTCTAGGAATACATGGATATACAGAACAGCCCTGGGGCTGCAGCAGGAGATGGAACTCAGGAGGAACACTGGTGTGCAGTTAGTCAGGGTCACAACTGGATGGTCTTTAAGGCCCCTTCCAACCCAAACCATTCTGTGATTTTATGATTCAATACCAATCACAGCAGTCACATTTTTTAAAATCAAGTTGTAAGAGAAAACAGGATATTTGATCTTCAAATAAAGAAACCATCCCATTGACTCAGAACAGTTATGAAACATTCATCTGCCTTTACTGGTCACAGTACACAGCCAGCATTGCTCTCTCCATCTTTTCTTGTTGTTTCAGTGCTAAAAGATCCACAGGCAGAGTTTCTGGGTGATGGCATCAGCACAGTGCCCTGAGCCTGAACACACAGCCCCCTGAAATCTCCTCAGAGATGGGGAATTTAGCATTTCTGCAGCTGGTCCATGGGGCAGCATCACAAAGCCAGCAGGCCCTGCCAAACCACGAGGCTCAGGGACTGAAAGCCACCAGGCAAACAGGCAGCTCCTAATTGTGTATCCCAGGCACTCACTTCAGGAGTGCTGGGGCTGCCTGTCAACACTCCAGTGCCTAAGAAAGCTCCAGGGCACATATTCTTCATGAAGAAAAAGCAGCTCACTCCCAGATGACTCCAAAAAGTAACTCCCAGGCCTCCACTTGCCCATCACAACTGTTACTGCCCCTTGAGCACTTCTCCTCACAACTTCTGCTGCTGATGCTGTCACCAAGCAAAGGTTCTCTCAGCCCCTTCTGTTTATCCTTCCCAGAAACAAAGCTGTTCCCTTTTCTCAGGACTCCTTCTAGCAGCAGCCCAAATTTCCCACAGCTTCAAAAGCACCAGCAGAGCTCAGTTAAAAAAGACTGAAATTTTACCCTTGGATCCTTGTACTTCGAGCCCATGAACCTAAAAAAAATCACTCAGCCATTCCAAAACGAATCTGACCATCCAGAAATGGAAGCAGAAGGCTACAGTAAATCTGCAGGCATTGACAATAAGACAATGCAAGGTGTTTCAAGTGGTTTGTGCTAAAACTTCTATATTTAACTAACAAAGAAAGGTTTTGAGGAAGATGTCTGGGGAAAGACACATTCTTACCAGGCCTCACACTGAAAAGCTAATTCAAACAGGAGTGCTTTTGGAAAAAAATACTGCAAGCACACAGAGCCAGGCTGATTTGGACCAAGTCCAAGTCAGCAGACACAGCAGTGAAGCCACTTCATGTCCTCATGTTAAGAGGTCTCTCACCTGTAGCGTTTACTGTGGGCAATAAAGGATCTCTCTGATAAGGTGGGGCTGAACTCCTGACTGTTTTCACCTGTGAGAAAGAAAACAGGGTCATCACTTGTCTTGAACGTCAGGCAAAGTGTCTGCTGATAACAAGGGCACTGAAGCAACTCGACCAACTAAAATCTCCGTGCTAAATCAGTGACCCAGACAAATCACTGCACAGTCATGTCACACCACCCACGCTACATTCCTCCTCCCCCAGCACTAGGAAGCTTCCCAGCTACCTCCTGATCCCCCAGCTCTTTCCCAAATGACAGCTTTATGTTGTTTTCCTCCTCTTCCCCCCCTCTTTTCAACACCTTTCACAAATCAGCCAAGAACAGATGCCCCACAGATTTAACTGAGGTGCACTGGTCTGTTATTTATGTTTTATTCAGTGGATGCTGCCACATTATTAGGAGATTTCATGAGCTTCCTAAATAGAGCCTGGGATGTGTCACCGACTCCACCCCACTTGGGATTACAAATAGATGTGGTCTCAGCTCTCCAGGAGCGCCGAGGAAGTGAAATCTCATCCCTCACTGCACATTCCTTTTTCTCAATGAAGCCCAGCCAGCCCTGCTACTCACATTCTGCCTGGGCAATAATAGAAATTGATGCACAGCCTCCTTCTGTTTCTTCTTTTGCTGTTCCTTTGGTGATTACATCATTCAGGATTTTCCACTGGCTGTGAAAGATGGCCTTCTTTGAATCTTCTACTTTGCAAACACTGCTCTGCTTTTCACTCCCTGTGTCCTTCAGCCCCTCGGTAGCCGTGAGCTCCTTCTTCTGCTTGACGGCTGGCTCGGGAGCTCCTTGGCATGCAATTCCCATCACTGCCATTTCCCAGGTTCAGAGAGAACTGGGTAGGAACAGAAAAACAAAGCACTTGTCAAAATACTTCACAGGCAGAAGCAGCTTCAAGCTCATGAGAAAGTGGAGGCTGCTGAAGGTATCAGATTATTAAATAATTTAAACCAAATCAAGGTCCTGCCCAGGCTCTGAGCTGGAGGAGAACCCCAGAGTGCCAGCCCTGACTTGGACCACTGAAGGTCTGAATACCCAGTGCTATTCTCAGTACTAAAAATAGGAGACCACACAGGTTTCAAAGGGAAATTTAGTTCTCAATATATTCCCTCAGCTAAAATATAAACAGTGAAACCATAGAGGAGAGGGAACTCCTGTATCACTAAACAGGAAGAATATTCACCCCAAAATAAAGGAGAAAAGGGAAGACATGAAAGTTCTTCTCCTCGAGTGCACCTAGGAGGAATGACAGTGTGCTCTCACACCACATAAATGTCCAAACCCAGGTAATTCCTTTCTTCCCTGTGCTCAGTGACCCCCAAATCCATCCCCATTCCCCCTTCCAGGCTCCACAGCCAGCCTGCCTGTCCAGAGCTCCTCCCTTACTCCCTCCCTTCCTCTTCATCACCAATAACTCCTGAAATCCCTGGTCAAGCCTGACAGAAGTGAGCTCTTATGGCGTGTAGGATCAATGGAAGTTGGTGTTGGAAACAGGACAGTGATGGTGCTGGAACAGAGCTGACCAGGAGCAAAAATGGAGCTCCAAACAAGTCCCAGCACATGCCAAACCTCGGCCAATTGGCAGCACAGGGAAGAGGGAAGGGAGCCAGGGATGGAAAGGGAGAAGCATAAGGAAGCATGGAAGCAAGGCACTGAGGGATAGGATAGGATAGGGTTATCCTGTGGGATGCAAATCAGCAACACAGAGAGCGAGGAGTTCCCTACAATACGAACCCCCAGGAAATACAGCTCTGGTTTAGGCCCTGATCCCCCCACCTTGGATTCTGGAGAAGTTAAACCAGTTGTTTTCTTTTAAACCAGGATTTGCTCTGTTGCCCTTTAACTGTAGAGATCCCTTCCTTATGCTGGTCCTCTCACAGATCAAGTGTAAAACCTTCAAATGGACATTCCCACCATTAAACAACCCATGGAAAGTCATGGCTCACAGGTACAGGTGTTGAGTGCCACAAGCCCGGGGTAGGAGAAGGAGGGACACCTGAAGGCAGGCCAGGAAAACCAGGATCTCAGAATCAGTACACTTTTGAGACTCATCAGCTTAAATCTGCACCAGACTTTTTTCTTCTTTATTTTGATTTCCATTTTTCCTTTCTTTTTTCCCCCACCTGGAGCAGCTGCCTGGGGCACCAGGACATTTACTCCTGGCAACAGAGATGACTCAGGGAAATGACAGAACGAGTGGGTGCTCCATGACTGAAGGACCACCAAGGAAAGGGGAACGGAGGCGTTTGGGAGCCAAGTGCCTGAACCTCGGTGTGATGAGTCACTTAACAACCTGGCAGGTGTACAAGGCAAGTCAACAATGACCACATTCAGCAGCTAAACAGAGAACAGCTGCTGTGCAAAAGAAGTGCTGATGACAGTACCCCACTCATTACACCCATCCCGTCCCTCTCCTCTACAGAAATTATGTCAGTTCTCAGTGCTGTAAAATAATCCCTTGGAGCAGCAGAAGCAGAGCCTGCCAGATGACTAACCCAGCCACCAGTGACCAAACTGACAAGTTCAGAGCTATTTTTATACTCACTCTCTCCTGACTTGCATTAACTCTGTCTCTCCTTGCCCTCCCCTCACCTTCAAGGTCCTTCAGCCCAAGCCAGTTCCCATCGCCAAAAAATACCTAATTCTACCAAGTGCCTCCTCGGCTTAGGCAAAGGACAACAGAGGGAGGGGAGAAGCAAAACTGCAAGTCCTTGTCGCCCTCTGAAATGGAAATGAATAACAAGGAAACATTACTGAGATTAAAGTCAACAAAGCACATACCTCACTGGCCGACTCAAAGAGACCGAGGCTGCAACTGTGAGCAACGGCCTCAAAGAGGGCAAACTCAGCCAGTTCAGTGTGTGACTCAGGGCTGGGAGGCTGTGCAGGACCAGAGCCTGCAAGCCCAGCCTGGTTTAACTGTTGCTGCTCAATCTCAGGCCCTTGGAAGAGTCAAGCCCCAACTATTTTTATGGTACGTGCCAGCACAGCGTGGTGGGCAGTAGTTGTGATTAAAGAATCAGAAATTTTAAATAGGTTTTGAGGCATAAGTTCTGTGTGAAGAAAAGGAGGTTCAGGGGGACCCTTCTCGCTCTCTCCAACTCCCTACCAGGAGGGGGGAGCCAGCTGGGGGTCAGGCTCTGCTCCCAGGGAACAGGGACAGGACAAAGGGAAACGGCCTCAAGTTGTGCCAAGAGCGGCTTAGTTTGGAGATTAGGGGAAATGCCTTCATGGAAAGGGTGGTCAGGCATCGCAACGGGCTGCCCATGGCAGAGGTGGAACCACCATCCCTGGAAGTGTTCAAAGAATGAGTAGATGTGACACTTCATGATATGGCTTAGGGGGCATGGCAGGATTGGGTGGAAGGTTGGTCTTGATGACCTTGGAGGTCCTTCCCAACCTCAGTGATTGTGTGATTCAGACCTGAACAGGCCTGACTCATCTCTGTGCACTTGGAGGGGGCAAACAGAGGTGCAAAGGGCTCCTGAGCCCCCTTAATTTGGATGCAGGCCCTTGGCCTCTGCCCAGACCCCACACACAGCTCCAGACAAAAGGGAGCAGTGAACAGGTGCCTGAGGATGCTCAGTGAGCCCACTAAGAGCAGGATTTACCCCCAGGAACCCCTGGAGTTGTGTTTTCACTGCCTGTGTACCTGCCCAGCTCCAGAATGAGCAGGGCTTCCAGTGCAGACACAAGTTCTGTACGTGCAGCACGAGGAGCTTCACGTTCCTGGGCTGGAGCGTGGCTGTCCAAAACCCCAAAACCTCCTCTCCCTCAGCCAGGTCACTCAGATACAGCTGTAATTCTTGATTTCAACAGCCCTGACTTTCTTCCTTTTGTAGATGTGTGAGGGGCTCATTGTTGCCAAGAGAGGGGAAGTCAGGTAATGATGCAGGAGATAACAGTGAACACCACACTTCTAACCCACAATGGGCTTTTGATACCAGCTTAAAGCCTGTTTGCTCTTTATCTTCACTAAGGGTTTACTCACCCCTGGTTAATAATGTCAGTTCCCACTGCTGTAAAACAGAAAGTGTGTTTTTACACAATGAAAGCCAAACAGTCTCGGTTGTGCTCTGGAGGCACCGCTCTAGTGGCAACTCCTCCCCCAAATAATCTCTGGGAGAAACTAAAATACTGGATAAGGTCATCTGAGACCCGTGGGGAGTCCGAATTAAGGACACACACAAACATTATTAATATAAGAGATAATAACCATGTGCTTTCTGCTCCTTTAAAACTTCCTCCCCTTTCTCCAAACAAGTCTCCCTCAGCTCTTCCATCTCAGCTGGAAGCTGATTGTGGCAGGGACCTTAAAAGAGCATTTCTGTGTTTCATGCAGTCACTGTGTGTGGACAGGGGGACTCAGAGCTGGACAAAAGTCATGCCAGCACCTCTCCAGCACTGAACACCCCACAGCAACCCACAGTGCAGGATCATTCTTGGTCTGCCTTGCTCCAGTCTCCCTGGACAGTGGCTTTGGGGAGAGTTTCAGGGAATTTTGTGTGGAATAGCCCATAGACTTGGTAAAAAAACTTGGGACAGTGCTTTAAAATACATATAAGACTTCCTAAGTCAGCTTCACAAAATGCAGCTTTCTTCTCATCTGAGTGCAACTGTTCAGAGGCAGTTTCAAACTGACATTTAGTTTGAAGGGAAAAAAAAGAGAAAAAAAAATCATGTTGTCTCAGTGAGGTTTCCCGCTTCCTTATTGAGAGGAACTTTAAGCACAGGGCACTAACTCAGGTTGCCTTTGCAGCTGCTGGTTTGTTCAAACAACACAAGGAGCATTTTTAGCCATGTTGCTTTGCTGACCACCACAACAAAGCAACAGCTGGGAAGAGCCAGGAATTTCTGCATCACTGGAGCAGGGAATGTCAGCTGAGAAAAACACACACCTTTTGGGGACCTTCCAGTGCTAACAGCTGTCAGTATTGGAGAAAAAGTTAAGTCTGCAGCCAAAAGAACCTACCCAGGGAATGAACTGCAAAATCATCATACATATCATACAATCAAACCTTGTCAAGGAACATGTTTTTCCAAAATAAAAAAAAAATTAAAAAAAGAAAATATGTCACTTGTTAAATGGATGGATTGCATTAGAAGTCTGGTTTGGGGCCCAAAGAGTGTATACATACATACATAAATACATATGTGTATAGATATATATGTGTGTGTGGAAGTGTCCAAGGCCAGGTTGGACGGAGCTTGGAGCAACCTGTGCTAGTGAAAGGTGTCTCTGCCCATGGCAGGGGGTGGCACTGGATGGTTTTTAAGGTCCCTTCCCACTGAAACCATTCTCTGGTTCCATGTACAACCCCTTCAAAGCCCTGGCACTGCTTCTCCTCCTCCCTCCCCAGGCTTCTCTACCTGCCTGGATGTTATCCAGGAGCTCCCTGGCCTGCCCATGTTTCAGATGGAACTGAAATTCAGACGGTTCCGCTTTCAGCAGAGGCAGTTTAAGGCCTGTTACTGTACCCAGGCCTGGGCTGGTGATTTAAACTGCTCAGGGCTGTCAGCAGGAGAAGTTTCAGTTTGTGTCAGAAGGGATTTAATAGAAAAAGCTGTAGCACTGAACACCCCCCCTGGCCTCAAAACACACCGAATGCTGCTTTAAGAGAACATGTTGAAGAGGGAAAAAAAGACTTCCCTTGTGTATCTAAGAGCTCCAAAGTGAAAATAAATAGAATGCCTGACTGATTAAAAGCCTGGTGAGTCAGAGCAGCAGTTGCTATTCCAGGGTGCTCTGAGCCTTCAGCTCTCCTTGGATAAGCACTGTGACCCATTGGGCCGTGCAAGGGGCTCCTGCATCACCCCCTGTGGTCCCTCCCGTGGGTATCCAAGCCCCCCTGCACACAGATTTACCAGGGACAGCTAAACCTTCTACCCAAACCACCACACAACTGTCTGTTTGAAGCACTTCACTATCAGCCTTAAGTATGAGTAAGTTACGTTACAGACGATAGGAAGTATGTAAACATATTCTTTAAAGTGGTTTGATAGTAAATATTTCCAAATCCTGTTTCAGCCACTGGTGTTGCTTACTGTAAACATTAGGATAATGAGCCTCAACTGTCTTTTTAGTTGCCAGACATTAAGATATTGCGATACTTTGGTTACAAAATCTGCAGGAAAATATTTGACTGGGTTTAACCATCAGCAGAATTTCTAAAGGCACCCAAACACACCTCTGCTCATTTCCTCGAGTACAGCTCACCCCTGAACAATTCTTTTCATGTTGCTGAACAAAGATATGAATAATACCATTTGCCCAGGGTTTACAAACACCACCACAACCCCATTCATTCAAAGCAGTGGCTAATTTTTCCCAACTGCTTTGTAAACGAGGAGAACAGAAAGAATCAGAACAAACTTCAGGCTGGGCTGGGAGGGATTTGCTTCCCAGCTGTTCTCACACAGCTCTCAGGGCACTGCTTAATGACATCCTGGGTTTGACAACCCACTTATGAAGTTATTTCCTAAACTATAACAAAATGATACAATAAAGCACCTAAATGGACAACTTCCACCAACCACCACAAACACACATGAACACCAATTCTGCCCAAGCAGGAGGGGCTGATCAGTTGTTACTTTACATTGCTTAGCAACTTTACACTGCTTAGCAACTTTACACTTCATTTATAAAATACACTTTTATAAATTTTTTATAAAATCCATGTAAATCTACAGGGAAGCAGTAAGGCTGGAATGCCAGGCAAACCCAAAAGTTTAGATACATTTAGCAGAGATGGCAGCAGTTCTACGTGATCCTAATTTATGACTGGTCCAGCAAATTTAGTTATGCTGATTTTACACTGTAAAGCAGAAATGTGAACTGACTGGGATGATTTCTAAGTGTCCAGCCTGAGCAAAATCCCATGGGACAAACTCCCACTTGGACTGTGGAACAGAACTGCCTTTAAGCAAGACAAGGTCCCTGTTCTCCAGGGCCCTGATGTCACTAAACTGTGATCAGCAAAGCCCAGTGTCCTACAGACTCAATCCCCACATGTTTGGCCCTCATGGGGCTCCCCCTGGTCCCTCCACTCATTCTCCTGCTCTCCCTCTCCCAGCATCTCCAGACCCTTTCCTAACTCAGCTCTTTTACTCCCAGCCAGCTGCTCCTCTTGGAATCTTTGTGTCTTCCAGACCTCTGTCCCTCTGCCTCCAGCAACATATCTGACACTTCCAGCAAACTTGAAAAGTCCCAGAAGGACAGTTAGAGGGTTATGGTCCCTTTGCCTCCATGCTCTTGGCAGGCACAGCCACAATTCAGCACCACATCACTGTTACAACAGCTCAGCTCTGCTCTCCCACATTTAACATGGAAAGAAGACTCGGGACAGACTCCTCATTAACTGCAAGTTCATTAATGCCAGTGATACTGGATCAGGTCCCACAAATCCCTTAGGTTTTAGGCTGTGTTACATTTGCTTGTTATGCTCCTTCACAGCTTTAAGACTCAGCCTCTTAATACAGTTAAAATTTAATAGTTAATAGCAAATGACTCATTCCCAAGGAATCCAGCGGCCGTGCCAATGAGAGATTTCAAGGGAGGTAAAATGCAATAAAGCAGCTCACTACAGACACGACTATTCTTATCACTAATGTCACGGCACAGAAGTGCGAGTTATTACTCAGAGCAGGGTTCAGAAAGGCAGTCGAGAAAGCAGCTCAGACTTTGTTTATGGGCGCTGGTTTCAGTGTGCAGAGCTCCTGACACACGTTTCTGCTGGGACCGGCTGAAGCGGACAGGAAGCATCTGAGAGCAACCACAGCAGCAACTTATTAATCAGCAAAGAAACAGTTTAACCTTTTGCCAGATCAAAAAAAAATTATAAAAAAAAAAAAGGAATTAAAAGATTAGTTGTGTCAAAGAGAAGGGTTCGGGGGGGATGAGCTGAGCTCAGCCCTGTCTCGTCCTGCCATCTCCAGGGCAGGGATCGGAGAGGGTCCTGCAGCGGGAGCACAGGGATGCGGGGATCCAGGGAACTGGGGAAGCCAGGGAATCGGGAAAGCCGGGACACCGGGAGATCAGAGCAGCGGGAGATCGGGGGCCGAGGAACTCAGGGAACCAGGAGATCAGGGAATGGGGGAGCCCAGGGAATCCGGAGCCCAGAGAATGGGGGGCTCAGAAAACTGGGAGCGCAGGGAATGGGGGAGCGCAGGGACTGGGGGAGCGCAGGGAATGGGGGGAGCGCAGGGAATGGGGGGAGCGCAGGGAATGAGGGAGCCCAGGGCAGCCCGGGACCGGGGAGGTGCGGGGCAGGTCAGTGCCACCCAGGCTCCAAGCGCACACACACACACACACACACACACACACAAACACACACAGCCGCGGCGGGTCCCGGGGAGCCCGTGAGGAGCCCGTGAGGAGCCCGTGAGCCGCCCGGAGCCGCCCGGCCGGGGCTCGCTCCCTCACACGCTGCTCCCGCCGGCGGCCGCAGAGGCGCCCCACGACTCCCGGACCGAACGCCACCCCCCGGGCCCGCACCTACCGCTCCGGCACGGCACGGCACGGCACGGCACGGCTCGGTGCCCCAGCCCCAGCCCCAGCCCCGGCACAGACGGCGCGGCCGCCGCGGCCCCCCAGGCCTACTCGGCGGCTCCCGCTCACTGACAGGCGGTGCCCGCCGCCGGCCCCGCCCCGCGGCCTCAGCGCAGCCAATCAGCATCCCACCTCGCCGAGCGGCCCCGCCCCTCTGCTCGCTGCGTCCAATCACCGCACGGCAGCACCGCCGGGCCCCGTCCCCCCGCGCGGCCCTGCCCGGCCGGGTTTCCCAGAAGTGGGCGGGGCTTCCTGCCAGGCAGGGCACGCCCCCACGGCGCCCACGGGCTGCGCATGCGCACTCGGCCGGGGGGCGGGGCCGGGGCGGCCGCCGGGCCCCTCAGGATCGGCAGCCATGTTGGCCGCGGCGCCGGCCGGGCCCGGGACCCACCGTGACCCTCGGGCAAGGCCGGGAGGCGGCCGGAGCCCCCTCGGTGCCGCCTCAGAGCCGTCCCCGTCCCACCTCGGTGCCGCAGTAGCGCGCTCTGCCTGCCAGCAGCCGCCTCAGAGCCTCACGCGTTACACCGCCTTTGCCTCCAGAAGCTGAGAGTTTCAATTTTATTTTATTTTGTTTTTCCCCGTTCTGAGGCTCCCTTGCCCTCTCCCGGTTACATGCCGAGGCTGCAGGGAGCGTGTCCGTCGGTGCCAGCGCTGCCCCCGCCGCGCTGGAGTGAGCGGTGTCAGTCCTGCTGTGGAGAAGATACCTCTCACTAGTTAATCTGTGATAACTTTGATAGGTTTTCCCGCCTGTGATGCTCCCCAGTGAGAGTTTATTGTTCAGGTTCTTGTTTGCTCAGGTACCGCTTTTCTTTGCTGTGACACCAAAGGAAGGGGTGGGCGTGGGTAACTCAGATCTTGCCCCAGGGAGGTGGGAGCCAAGGGAAATAAATGATAATAGAGATAATTACAGAGCTTTTTCTCTGATGTACTCACAGAATCCCAGGATAGTTTGGGTTGGAAGGGACCTTAAAGCCCATCCAGTCCCACCCCTGGCTTGGGCAGGGACACCTTCCACTGTCCCAGGTTGCTCCAAGCCCCGTCCAACCTGGCCTTGGGCACTCCCAGGGATCCAGGGGCAGCCACAGCTTCTCTGGGCACCCTGTGCCAGGGCCTGCCCACCCTTCCAGGGAAGCATTTCTTCCTCATTCAAGCTGTAGGAAAACCTCAAGTGAGGCAGTTGCAATAACTGGTCACATAATTTTCAGCTTTTCTTGTTTTCTGATTCTTGCTTAAAGAATGTGGGATGTTTGCTGGAAAAGATAAGAACCAGAAACATTTTTACAAGGCAATGCTTCTGAGAAGTTTAGATAATTTGACAACATTTGACATAATTTACCTTTAAAAGTTATTTTCACCAGAATAGCTGAGGTGATTGTGATGTTCTATTTAGAGGTATTTATGACCTTGATACTTTTATCACAGTGGAAGGAAAAGCAAACAAAGCTTTTGACAAAATATAATGGCCCTTAATGCTCAGGTTGTGGGTTTTGAACAAGCCTTGTTTTCCACTGGAGTTGGTGAAGAGGGAGGACAGGAGATGCACAGGGCTCAGAGAAGCACACATGGAGCTTGTTACAAGCCCAGGTTCAACCTTGAAATTAGGAATACTCCGCTCTTTTGTGAAATGAATCGATGGCCTCAGTCTCAGCAGCAGAGAAGTTTGTCACTCCTGGAGCTGCAAAGAATGTCCTGAAAGCAGGAACAGAGTGTAACAAGGACACTGCAGTCAGCGAGCCGTGTTCGTGGTGTGCAGCTCAGGGATGGGAAGAGCCCTTTCGCTGGGAGCTGCAGGAGAGCACACGGATCTGTCGCAGCTCCAGACTCCTCTGCAGTACGGGAAGGGTGTTTGGAGCAGGGCGGGAGCACCTCGTGTCTGTCCCACCGGCTGCTCCCGGGCTCTGCTCTGCCCCCATCGTGGTTCCAGGGCGCGTACAGCCGGCTCCGGTTTCTATTGCAGCAATAAAACCCAGCAGTCGTTCTCAAGACAGGCTCACATGGAGCAAATGCAAATACAGCTGTGCTCCTGTTTATGTAAATCACACAGGGCGTACCCGCGGCTCGGCTGGAGCGTTAACACAAATAGCTGCATTAATAATTGCTGCAAAATATGCAGAGTCCTTCCTTCGGCTGACCCAGTAATGTCAAGACCTACTTATGTGATTGCAGTCACAGCTCAGAGAGCACACACAGAGGCCTTTTGTTCCTGCCTGGCTGGATCACAGTGATCCACTCTGGGACACTGGTCAGACACAGCTTTGAGCTTGGAGTTTGCAGTCTGTTACTCCACGTTGGGTGCTCAAGGTGTGTGTGAGCCAAGAGCAGCGTGTCATGGTACAAGGACTTGAGCCAGGCAGGCCTTGGCAACTTCAGTCTGGAACTAAGGATAAGAGCAGCTCATTCCACTTGGCTAATCGGCATCACCCCACCAACCCCGGTGGCACGTCACCATTTTAACAAAGGAGAATCCTGACCCCTTTGCCCCTCTGCCATCCCAGTCTTTCTGCAGCCCCAGTCCATGCTCTCTTGTCCTAATCCCTCTCCTAGAAGCCAAGGTCCAGCCTTTGTGGATGTGCTAATGCTGGAGTACAGGAGGTGGGGGGCCAACATGCGCTGCCATTCCCAGAGTCGCTCTTCTTGGGTCAAGGTCTCCCCTCCTTCAGGCTGTGTTGGAGTTTGGCTGTGGCCACCACACTGGAGACCCTGTGTGGAGTAACTTGGGGGTTTGGGGTGCTCAGCCAGGGGACAGCAGCCCCCGGGAGCTGCAGGCCTGTCTCATGGGGACCTTGTCCGTGGGAAGAGCTCCTCCACCAGGAACTGTGGGAATGATGACAGAGCAGTGCTCTGTCCTCCGGTGGGGACATGGGATTGACATGCCAGCTGCAGGAACACTCCCTTCAAGTGGAGCCTGGAGCTCCCGCACCTGAGGTGGCCGCACTCAGACCCCTCTGCTTTGGTTGTGACACTCAGAGCCACCTCGAGCCAAAAGTGTTCTGTGGGCTCTCGGCTGTTTTGTTCTTCGGAACTTCAGCCTGAAGCAACTGCTTGAAAACTTCACCATCGAGAAGTTTCACTTCCCAAATAGTGCTGTGCTATAAATACCCTGTGCAGTGGGATATGACATTTACTCCCACACAGCGTGCTTTGTAAGTTGCGTACTCTGGGCCTTAACCCTTGGGTAAACACAAGGTAAGGAGCCTGTGGGACAGACTCGTGTTGCAGCCTGTGAGTGAGTTGCTGGCAAGTAAATGGGAAGAGAATTGCACCAGAATTATTGCAGGTAGAGGGGAAAAACTCCCTTCTTCCAGCTCTTTGGACATCACGGAACTGGGCGTGTTGTCTTGGGAATATCAGTGCTTTACTCCACTCTTATCAACAGGTCTCAGAGCACTTTCCTGCCCAGACCAAAGAAGTACTAAAGGGAGTTTGCTTTAATTTTTGATTCTGCAAATGATTGATGATCCTTGACAAATTTCTTAGTTCCTTGGTTTCACTTGCATGTAAAAAAGAGGGTAACTTCTTTTCATTCATTCTTTACATGTTGTGTATATATATCATAGAATCATGGAATGCTTTGGGTTGGAAGGGATCTTAAAGATCATATATATATATGATGTATATATTATGTATGTCATAAAGATATATATACTAGAAATTCAGCCAGAAGGCTCTGTCTCTGTAGGGTGCACTGAGTGCTCAGGTGCTGATGTTTTATAAATATCCTATATAAATATATAAATATCCCCTCTCTAGATATATCATCTCAATAGGAGCAGGTTTGTAATATCTCTTTCTTATTGAGAAAGAGCTGAAGACACGTAGATGGGTACATTTGAAAATTAATGAGTCGTTTTATCTCATCCTGTTGCATAACATCACCTCAAACAAGGTGTGTATCAGGGCAAGTCGTGAGCTAGACCAGAGTCAGCAGAGCAGCCCAGCTCTGCAGGAAATGGAGCCCAAGGTTTAAAGAGCCCTTATCTGAGTGATTGGCACAAGAGTGTTTGTCTGGTGCTAAAAGCCTTTGCAGAAGAGGTCAACGTGAAGCTGAGTCAGAGCAGGGTCAGGTTGGATCTCAGGGAAAGGCTCTTCCCCCAGAGTGTGATGGGCACTGACCAGGCTCCCCAAGGCAGTGGGCAGGGCCCCAAGGCTGCCAGAGCTCCAGGAGTGTTTGGACAACGCTCTGAGGGACAGGGTGGGAATGTTGGGGTGTCTGTGCAGGGCCAGGGCTTGAGCTGGATGGTCCCTGGGGTCCCTTGCGGGATATTCTGTGATTCTATGACAGAAATGACTCCTAGCTTTGGAAATGGGCTGGATTCATCTCCCTGGGTGGGGGATGTGAAAACAGACAAATTCAGGCCTTTGCAGAATGGGTTTTATTCTGATTATAATGTTGGCTACATGACAATTCCTCCCACCTTCATGGCACATTCCAGGCTTGCACTAGTGAAAATGAGAAACAGCCTCAATGGCCTCCCAAAGTTTTTCATCGGCTTTTTTGAATGCCAAGCAGTTCCAATTAATCGGCGTTTGGCCCTGCAGGGAATACTATTCTGTACAGCTTCCTCTTCTCTCTGCCAAAATACGATCCAACCGCTGGTGTTTCTGAGCTAGTTCTGCTTTGGGCACTGGGCTATCACCAGGAAACACATGTCCCTGCTCTCCAGCCCCGTGTCCTGTCGGGAGGAGCCGCAGCGCAGCACGGGCAGCCGGGCCAGGGCTCACTGCTGTCTGCTCATTTATGGTCAGGAGCATCGAGTAAACATTGATTTTCCCTCCCTGCTGTGAGGTCAATTGGGGATTGCAGGGCTTCACCAACCAGCTCCTGTGGAGCTGAACCTTCCTCAGAGTCTCCAGCAGAGGCACCAGCACTGCTGTATCAGGAGATGAGCACTGGGAAGATAAAGCTGAGATTATTAAAAGCAGCCTCTGATTTTGCATCTTGCCTGCTCAGTTGGAAGAAATTTGAGTGTTCTTGTTCTTGTAGATGACAGGATCTTTCTTGTTGTGATGATTCCTGGATGAGTTAAAGGCTTTCCAAACTCAGCTCCCTAAAAATCACTTTTCTGGGAGCCTTCAGAAACAGATGTCACTCACCACAGCCTTACGCCACCTCGGATATTTAAGGATATGTTAGAAAATAAGCCTCAAATCTTTGTCAGAATATTACAATATCCATGTGGTGTTTGGGGTTTTTTAAGCCCCAGTTCTGAGAATTAAGCAGTAAATGAAAAATTCAAATGTTGCTTTTAAAAAAGAAATTCTTTATATATAGTTTGGAGAGATCAAGCTCATGAATTGTGGGAAGTCAAGAGGTTTACAGTTCTATTTGACTGAATACTCTTTGCCTTAACTGGTGATTCCTTAACCCAAAATGAGCAACAGCTCCCTGCCAGAGAGCTGGTTAATTCAGCTGTTTGTAGCTGTTTGTCAAAAATATGTCCCCATTACAACTTTTATTCTTTAGCACTTGGACCTACATATCAGTCCTTTTGGGAGGGAAAACTGTGCTGGATTTTCAGCCCAGCACCTCGAGGGGCTTTGTCTTCAGTGATGTGTAGAGAAGTCAGTGGAGATGCCTGTCCATAGTATTTGTGTAGTATCCATACTCCCTGGAGTATTTCAGCAGAAGGAGGAGCCAGTGTTGACATTCACTGCAGGTTTTGCTCTCTTTATGAAAATACTTTGTCCTCAGATAGCTGCTCTGGTCACATCCCATGGTTATTCCACTAGAGGACACAGTGCAGATAAAGTGTTTGCAGTTGTCATCACACCCTGCCAAGCTGAGAACTGCTAGGCAGGGTCCAAAAGCCACCCTGGCTTGCTGGTTTTCCCAGCTGGGGTCAGGTCATTCCAAAATAATCTGTGGCTTTTTGCAAGCAGGACACGTGGGAAAAAGAATTTCGCTTTGTGATTCAGCCGAGCGACCCGGTGGCCAACCTTCCACTGCAGCGTTACAGCAGCACTTCATGGAATCATGGAATCCCAGAGTGGTCTGGTTGGGAGGGACCTTAAAGCTCACCTCACCCCACTCCCCTGCAGGGACACTTTCCACTAGCCCAGGTTGCTCCAAGCCCCATTCAGCCTGGCCTTGGACACTTCCAGGGAGCCATAATATATGAATAAATGGCCATTAATATGAATATATATGATCAATGGTCATGAATATGATCAATAATGACCAAATATATCAATAAATGACCATTTTCATGTCCGTTTCTCTCTTTCTTCAGTCCACAGGGCAGGCAGGAAGGTGTACAACATCCCAGCTGTGCTCTTGCATCTTGGACAAGGCTTTGTCATCACACTGGGACTGATCCCTGCTGGGCAGTGAAGCCAAGGACTGGAACACCTCTCCTATGAGAGAGCTGGGGTTCAGCCTGGAGAGGAGAAGGCTCCAGGGAGACCTCAGAGCCCCTTCCAGTGCCTAAAGGGGCTCAAGGAGAGCTGGAGCGGGACTGTGGACAGCACTTCCTTTCCCCATCAGGCTGAGCACAGCCCTCACCCCCAGCTCAAGCGGTGGTGCAGCAGAAATGCTGGCTCTGGGCCCGGGACTGGGGACTCGTCTGCTCCCAGCGCTGCACACGCGGACTTTGGAACAAATCTCAGACGGACAACCAGCGTGGGACGGAGCCCACACTGCTCCAGGCATTTCAGCTGTCAGTGCCAGCACGTGGGATCTTGTTACGACACATCCTGAGGTCCGTCTGAGAGGCACTCAGGCTCCCCTGCCTCTGCTCAGACTTTCACCATGTCAGGAAAGCCACCTCCAGCTTCCTGGAAGTCCTGCTCAGCTTCCTGCGGGGGCTGAGATGCTCAGAGCCCTCGCACGGGACACAGGGAGTGGTGCAAGAGCAGAGGAAATCCTGGGAGCGCCGGCACAGGGAGCCCTGCGGAGGCGCAGCTGTTGTGCGGGCTCCCTTCTGGAATGTCCCCTCTCATCCCAGCCCCTGGGCTCCACTTGAACCTGCCGCAATCCCGAGCAGCTCCCTGCTCTTACAGCCATTCACATGTGCTCCCTGCTGTGAGGCACTTCCACTCCGCTCCTGAGGTCGGCAGAGCTCCACGTTCCCAAATCCTCAGCTCCTCCCAGATCCCCCCGGAGCTGCAGAAGGGATGGGGAGCTGCCACATTCCCTGTCCTCTAAGCAGACTTCTTTACTTGGCTGCTACATCCCGGTCCCCCCTCCAGGTTCCTGCCCCACTCCAGGCTGTCACCTGCCCAGACACCTCTGCCACACTGGGACCTCACTAGCACAGATGAGCAAAACAACTGCTTTGTTTTGTTTGCAGTTCTAATGCCATTTTCTCAGATTGGAAATAGAAGAAAATGTTGGAAATATTCTCACATTTTCTCCTGTTTCTCATCTGTGGTGGGAAGGGCTGATGAGAAACAGAAAACCAGAAAAGCAAAGGCTTTTCCTTTCCTTCCAACCACAGTCCAGTTAGAGACATCCCAGCCCCAGAGCTTTATTCAGTGTTGATTCTCGGTATTCTCTCTCTCCTGATGTCCCCAGTCTCCCACTCAACTCCTCAGCCCAGTGACACTTTCCATCCTCACCCCCACAGCTCTGCTGATCTCCTACTGTCAAAGTCTTCCATCCATCCATCCATCCATCCATCCATCCATCCATCCATCCATCCATCCATCCATCCATCCACGCCTCCCTCCCTCCCTCCCTCCCTCCCTCCCTCCCTCCCTTCATTTCCCAGTGGCACCCTGCCCACAGACAGAAAACCCTCACAAATCTCGGAGTTTTAATTCCCTCTTTGTGATTAATTTTTAACTTTCCAGGACAAGGATGATCCTGGTGGAGGGAGCCCAGCTTGGCAATGATCCTCACTCCTGCTGTCATGTGTGAAGAGAGATGGAGAAAAGTACATCCAGGGTGCAGAGCTGGGCATGGACCGGAGTCATCCCATCTACAGCAGCCTGCAAGAAACTATTCCTCCTTCTGGAAACAAAAAGGAGAACAATTTCCTTCACCAGGTTTGGCAGCAAGATGGGGGGGTCACTGGGGGAATATCCACAGACAGATCCTTCAGAGGTTGTTGGAAGCAGGAACCTCAGCTAATGTTAGGATGCAGATACCAACACCCAGAGTATCTTTGCTTTCCTAACACCAAAAATGTCCTTTACAAAACAGCCTGAGAACTCACAGGCAACATTATCTGGGCTGAGAATCACAGGGTTTGTAGGGTCCCTCAGCTGCTGTGCCAGTAAATTCTGGTGGCAACAATTCCACAGAATCCTGGTTAGCCAGAGCCCTGCATGGAGCAGGGACATGGCACAAAGCCAGTTCTACACAGACCCCTAAAGCAGCAGTGCTCCAGCAGGAGCAGCTGGCTCAGCCTTGTCTTAGGAAGTTTATTAAGATAAATCAGAGGTGTCAGGGATGGGACTTTCTAATGAAATTAAACCATACTGTAAAAAATGTGTAAAAATGGAAATGGGCTAAAAATTCCATTAGACATTTGGTATTAATCCCACAGAAAAATGCATGTGATGCTTTAAAGGGAATTATGTCTTAATCTGGTTAAAATAACAAAGCTCTTAAAGCATTCTGTGGGACAAAGGTTTGTCTGCAGATAGGACCCTGTCCCTGGAAGTGTCCAAGTCCAGGTTGGATGGGGCTTGGAGCAACTGGAATAGTGGAAACTGTCCCTGCCCATGGCAGGGGTGGAACTGGATGGTTTTTAGAGTCACTTCCCACCCAAACCGTTCTATGATTCCATTCTCTGATTCTGAAGTAGCTGAAGGTGTCCCTGGTCATTGCAGGGGGTTGGACCCTGACTGGTGGGCTCACCCTGGCAGGACACCTGTACCCTCCAAAACTGCTCTGCCACTCCCCTCCTCGGCTGGGCAGGGGAGAGGAAACACAACAAAAGGCTCCTGGGTGGAGATAAGAACTGGAAAGATCACTCAGCAATGACTATCATAGCCAAAACAGACTCGACCTGGTCAAACAAGCTTAATTTGTTACCAATCAAATCAAAGCAGAATGAAAAATAAATACAAATCTTAAAACACCTTCCCCTCACCTCTCCCTTGTTCTCAGGCTCAGCTTCTCAGTTCACCCTCTCCTCCCCCTCCGGGTGCAGAGGGACAGGGAATGGGGGTTACAGCCAGGTCAGCACCGATTGTCTCTGCTGCTCCTTTCCCCTCAGCGAGGGGATTCCTCACTCCCTTTCCCTGCCCCAGGAGCTGGTGTTCCCACAGCACACTCATGAAGTTGCACCTTTCCCTCTGTCCCGGCTAGACAAAGCCAAGGTGTTGATGTCCACAAGACGTGCTGCGATCCAGTAGCAAGAGCAACAAAACAGTAATGGGCTGCAAAAACACAGAGGAACCCCGTGGTGAGTCTGCTGGGACTCCAGACAAACAAATTCACACTCTGCAGAGGACACAGAGTTGGCTCCAAGGCTAAACCAGCCCATTCCCACATTGCTTCTGTTGTCCTAAACGCATGCCCTTCTGGTTAGGCACTCCTCTCCTCCCTAGGGATTCTTTCCTGGCTTGAGGGGTCAGAAAAATGTTTCCATCTGTCATCAGGAGGCTCCCTGAATTGTTGGTAACTTCATAAATGGAGGAAGGAGTCATCTCAGACTCTTGCAAAACAGAAGTCTTTCAGTATGGAGCCAGGCTGGAAGAGCTGGGAGTGTTCACCTGGACAAGAGAAGGCTCCTGGGACACCTGAGAGCCCCTTCCAGTGCCAAAAGGGGCTCCAGGAGAGCTGGAGAGGGACTTGGGACAAGGGATGGAAGGACAGGACAAGGGGGAATGGCTTCCCACTGCCAGAGGGCAGGGATAGATGGGATATTGGGAAGAAATTCCTCCCTGTGAGGGTGGGCAGGCCTTGGCACAGGTTGGGCAGAGTAGTTGTGGCTGCCCCTGGATCCCTGAAAGTGTCCAAGGCCAGGTTGGATGGGTCTTGGAGCAACCTGGGCTAGTGGAAGGTGTTCCTGCCCATGGCAGGGGAGTGGAATTGGGTGAGTTTTAAGGTCTCTTCCAACCCAAATCATTTCATGATTCTATATTGAGTTTAACAAAGAAAAGATTAAGGAGTGACTTGCTAACAGTCTCACATAGTTTCTGATGGTGGAGGGCATTTTTTTTAGCAAATAACAGAAAAACAAGTGCTAACAGCCAGGAGGAGAAAGGAAGCAAATCCAGGCTGGCACAAAGAGCAGGTAAGGCTCATTGAATCCACATTAACTCCATCAGTGACAACAAATCGACTCTGTCTCAGCCTGACCATCTCCCACAGTAACTCCTGCATTAAAACAAACGGGTCCTGCCACAACACGGAATTGCAGCACAAGATAAACGAATGGCTCTGTCCCAGCCCCACCTCGTGTCGTGTTACACTGTCAGTGCTTTGACTCAGAGACAAACTCCGTGTTTTGGCTCCTGTAACACCAGATGCAGAAAGAGCCCATTCATTGAGAGGATCCCAAGATGCTCTTGCAACAGACATCACGGGGAAAAGCTGTTGCTTTGCCAAGTTAAACGGGAGCCTGATTCTCTTCTCTGTATACCAGGCTCAGACATGTCTGAACAGATCAAAGAATTATCACAGATAAGAGCAGCAACTCTTGTATTAGAAGCAGCTCCTACCCTGTAAGGGTAAGGAATAGGTTCTTTATTAAATTAGTTCTTCATTAAAAAATGTAAATGCACAACTTTAAAAAGTCACTTATAAAAAAAAAGAAGCCAATGTCACTCATAAGAAAAACAGGTCTGAGGAGAATATAAAGCATCTTTGACCCCCTCCTCCTCACAGGACCCTCGTTCTCCCCCACTGCCAGATGTTCTCAGGCTGGAGCCACATGTGCTGTCCCCTGTTCCTTGAGCAGTGTTTCACTGCCTGTCTCACCAAAGGGCTGAACAGGCTGTTTTCAAAAATCCAAATTTCACTTTTGCCAGTGATGCCATTCTTTAGGACTGGTCCCTCTGCTCCTGGGCGTTGGGAACAGTGTCTCCATTACCTGCTCTGTATTTGCCCAGTTAAGAGTGAAAGAGTCCACCAAGCACATGTAAACAAGCCCCAGCCAGCAGGAGGGATCCTGTTCCCACCACACCTGCACTCACCTGGATGTGTTCAATCCATGAGCTGCTCTGGGAGCCCAACCCTTGCTGGGTCCCCATCCCAGCCTGCACATGACACAAGGACTTCTTCCAGGGATGCCTCGAGCTTTCCTCAGAGAACTGTGGAGGATTTACCTTCCAGGGAAAGCATTCCAGGGAAAGGCTATGGAGCTGGGGAAGGGGCTGGAGCACAAGTCTGTCCGTGGGGACATGGGTTAGTGGTGGCCTTCGCAGTGCTGGAGGAACGATTGGATTCCATCTTAGAGGGCTTTTCCAACCTAAATGTTGCTTAAGAAGTTTTGGCCAGGATGATCCTGGGGAGTCAGCCGACCTTCTGAGCTGCAGCTCTCACAGCTCAGCTGGAGCAGATGGGGTTAATTCGACTATTTCAGGTTGATTTTGTTGCTGGATATTGAGTGTCTGGGCTCTGTCTGGGCCACAGAGGGGTGGAGGATGGCAGGTGGCTGCCCAGGTGTGGTGGTTGAGTTTTCTTGGTTTTGGCTTAGGCCTTCCCTGGTAACAGGGTTATAACTAAGGAAGTGTTCCACACCATTCCTTCACGTAATCAGGTGTATAAGGACAAGGGGGTGAGGTTCTTCTCTCTCTTCCTTTCAGGTGCTTGAGGACAGCAGGTCTCTGTGTGTTGACCTCTCTCTTATCTATGTGACCTCTCTGAGAAACTGTTGTCTGAAGCCACATGGAGGTGAAGGAACTGAATTATTGAGGGAAGTTGGTGAGATTTTATTTTGTTAGTTATTTTGTTCAGCTATTCCCTGAGTTCAAGTGTGTGTATCTGTTTTGTTTTGGTTTTACCCATTTTGTCCTTTTCCCCTTCCCTTTTCCCCCTTTTCCCTTTTGGGGTTGCTTGGGATTCTTGTTCTGTGTATTCATAGTGTTTAATTGTATATAACTGTAATATATATATATTTCATATATATTTTATTACAATTTTCTTTTGGTACCTTTTTTTTTCTCTTTCAGGAGGGAGGAATCTGTGTGGCCAATGGCTGGGTTTGGCAGGGAGCCAACCCAAACCTCCACACCAGGTCACCCTTCCCTGTGCCACTTCACATCTCAGGCAGGGAGGGCAAACCCATCCAATACCCTGGGGAGCTGCGGCAGAGATGGATGGGGAGTCGTGACCCACTTCATGTCCTCTGGCATTGAAACGCTCCAAAAATGAGGCAGATCAAATCAGATCCATTAATGAGGCAGATCAAAGGTCCACCTGGCAAAGCACCTTGTCACCAACTGGCATCAGAGCAAGGACTCCCCAGCAGGACCTTGTGGAGCTGAAGCTGCTCTCTGAGCACCGCTGGCCCTTCTATACCAGGGGAAAGCCCAAACAGCCAACAGGGTATATGGGAACCAGCCCAAGGACAGGCCCTTTTCCCAGGAAACTCGTCTGGTTTCCAGTAATCTGCAGCTTTGAGACTTTCTGAACTGGATGCTGTCTCTGGGCTGGAGCTGAGCAATCCCTGTGGTCACTCCTGCTTTTGGGGACAAGCACACAGAGGGGACTGCAAGGTCTCTGTGCCCCTCCCACGTGCATCCTCCGGTGTTATTGCACACTCCAGCCCCTCTCAACCATTCCTGCAGGAATTATTAATGCTGGAAATGGGCACCTGGATATTTGCACTGGGGGAGGCCCCCCCTGTGTGTGTGTGTGCCTGACAAACCAGCAAATCCAACCAGCACTCGGGTCTCTTCCAAAAGCAATTACATCACGTTGAAGCCATCAAGCATGTGATTTCCCAGCCCTGGCACTGAAAGCCTCTCTCCTTCAGGAGAGGGAGAGGAGCTGTGCAGAAGCCAGCCAGGATTCAGTAGGAAAGGCTTTATCCACTCTCCAAGGAGGTGGTGCTCAAACAGGACCCTGCCCAGGAGCTGGGACTGCCAAGGCACCATGCAGGAAGCAGGCTGCAGCCTAGGGAGAAGGAAAACGCTTAAAACTTCATGTCTGCCTGCATTTGGAGCACCTTAAAATTTCAAATTTGTCTGCATTTTGAGCACATTTGCTGGGAAATGGTCTTATTTCTCTCAGAGCCTGAAAAGTATGGATGGATGTTTCCAAAGCGGGTGTTTGAATGAGGGCAGAGCTGCACCTGCCTGGTTTCGTGTGTTGAGGTGAGGGGTGTGAGGACACCTCTCCTTGGTGAGCCCCACACTCCACGCAGCACCTGGCTCCAGTGGGGACAAACAGTGCTGCTGTATCCAGTGGCAGCAGGATCAGGCTTTCTTCTGCTGCCAGCTTCTCACCAGCACCTCGTTCCTTGTCCCATTTTCCTGCAGCCTCGTGATCTGGGAGAGGGAAGGGCAGGGTGGGGGAGTGCCTGGCTCAGCTCAGGTCCCACGTGGATGTCTCACAAGGATCCCCTTTGATCCTGGCACAGCGAGGAGGCTGCAGCAACGAGGACAGAGGCCACGAGCACTGCAGAATAAATAATCCAAGAGAGGAAACCTGCTGGGAGCTGCTGTCTGGGACAAATCCCAGTCTCAGGAGACTCAGGTGTGCTCCCCCAGCCGGGATAAGGCAAGTTTGCAACTCGCAGAGCCCAGCCAGGAGCAGAGTTTCCCTGAAACCCTCCAGCCTCTCTTTCCTGAAAGCTCACTTCTGTGGATTAGCAGATGTCTTTGTTGGAGCCCTGGGTCCCTGCCAAGGATTACTGTAAACACTTGGCAAGGTGCAGGCTCTTGGCACCGCGCTGGGCGTCGGAGGGGGAGCACAGGTCACCTCGACGAGTGGCAGTTGGATGTTCACACTCCCAGACAGGCTGTTAACTGCAAACACCCCGGGCAGGGCTAACTCAGCATCCCTGAAACACCAGCTATATTTTGGTTTTCCCACCTTTCTTGCCAAGGAGGGGTAAAGGGGTTAATTGGCCATTTGCTGGGAGTGGAGGTGCTGTTCCCAGACCCGTGAAGTCCCACACGCTGGTTGGTGTAAAGACAACATCTGCTGGTGCCAGGTGTCAAGAACAAGGAGAGGCCATGATAGAAACTGATGTGTGATGTACGATCTAATCCAGGCATGAACAGCCAAAAGATGCTGCCGTGGCCCTGGGAACTGCTCACACCATGTAGGATCAGGAGAGGGATGTGAGAGAAGACCTGTCAGGTGCCTCTGCTGTCATGGAGTCCCAGAACAGTCTGGATCTTCAAGCCCATCTTGTTCCACTCCCCTGCCATAGGCAGGGACACCTTCCACTAGCCCAGGCTGCTCCCAGCCCCGTCCAACCTGGCCTTGGACACTTCCAGGGATGGGGCAGCCACAGCTTCTCTGGGCAATTCCCACTATCCCATCTAACCCTGCCCTCTGGCAGTAGGAAGCTGTCTCTCCATGCCTTGTCCCAAGTCCCTCTCCAGCTCTCCTGGAGCCCCTTTAGGCACTGGAAAGGGCTCTGAGGTCTCCCTGGATCCTTCTCTTGTCCAGGTGAATACCCCAGCTTTCCCAGCCTGTTACTGGGTAAGGATTTGGTTGCAACCACATGGGGACTGAGCAAGAGCTCCAGAGAATTCCCTTCTTTAGGGATGAACTAAAGATGTGTGGAAGGGGTTTGCCCACACTGTGGAGAACCCTGTCTTGTGGCATCTGCATGACCATCAGGGTCAGCTCCTACTCCCCAGCTCCAAAGGCCACTGTTCCAGCCCAGGGCTGACTCTGGAGAAAACATCTGGGTGATGCAGAACAGCCCCAAATTAACTCAGGTTTGAAGAGAAACGTCTTATAGCAAAGGTCTGCAGCCCCAGTCCTGACTGTCAGTGCTGAGCCTGCCAACACCTTAACGAGCGGCTCCAACAATTAATTACCTCCCCTGGTAGGAATGAGCTGTGTTTCCCGGCTCCACCTGTCTCTGTTGGCCAACAGTCCTGGCGTGCCGTTTCCTTTTCCCTGCCAGACAGAAGAACCCTCCAGTGTCAAACTTCTGCTCCACCATGGGAGTGGCCAGGGATCCGGTCTTTCCTGAGCCGTGGGTGGCACCATGGGTGTGGGATCCCAGTCCCACTCTGGATTTTCCAACCTGCTGACAGGGGCCCCCAGGCTGGCTGTGGTCCCTCATCCCGCCTTCCTGAGCCTGATTTCCCCACCTCAAATCACAGTAACTCTGATCCTATACACAGGAACTGCGTGCATTTCTGAGCTGTACCATTTCAGGAGGATGGAAAGGTCCTGGAACATTTCCAGGCCAGGAGAACCAAGGTGGTCATGGGCTGGATGACACGTCCGGTGAGAAGCAGCTGAGGACTCTGGGTTTGCAGAGAAGGAGGCTGAGGGGTGACCTCATGGCTCTGTGCAGCTTCCTGAGGAGGGGACATGGAGAGGGAAGTGCTGAGCTCTTCCCCTGGGGGTCCAGGGACAGGATGCCTGGGAATGGCTCAAGGCTGCACCAGGGGAGGGTTAGACTGGGTGTGAGGAAACATTTCTTTGCTGAGAGGGTGGCTAGACATTGGAATAGATTTTCTGGAGAGGTGGTCAATGCCCCAACCGTGGCACTGTTGAAGAGGCATTTGGACAGTGCCCTTAATAATGTGCTGTAACTTTTGGTCATTCCTGAAGGGATCAGGCACTTGGACTGGATGATTCTTGTGGGTCCCTCCCAGCTGAAATAGTCCTTCCCTTCCCTTCCCTTCCCTTCCCTTCCCTTCCCTTCCCTTCCCTTCCCTTCCCTCCCATCCTATCCTTCATTTCTGAGCTACACAAACATATAATACCCTCTCAAACACCTTCTCTTCATTCTTACCCAGACCCCTACATTATGGAGGCATCACCAACCTAATTTTCAGGCTCTGTCACATAGGAGAGATCCCAACACAGCCCCTGGCACCCCCACCTCCCTGTGCCCTTTGCCCCTGTCCTGCCCTGCAGCCCCTCACTGGGGCTGGGTTGGAGGGGGCACTGCTGGCAGGACCCCAGCCTGCTTCCCTGATAGAGCAGCTCCATCCAGGGCCACCCCCATCCCGGTGGGACAGCACAACCCTGACAGTGATGTCAGGGTGAGGTGGCCAAGCTGAGGACCTGGGTCAGGCCAGGACAAGTTCAGCACCTCAGCTCCTGGGTGTCATCCCCTGGAAAGGTTCATCTCCCCATGATTTATATCCCTGCAGGCACCGTGGGGTGCCACAAAGAGCTGGTGTCCAGGGAGAGGCTGTGGAAGCTTCTCCTGACTCTTTTAGGAGGGTGAAGGCCACCAGCCATCCAGCACACTCTCCTGGCCTTCCTGAATATAAGAAGGGAAACAAGGAGTGCTGGGGAGCAGTGGGGGAGTTTGGGACTTCTCTTGTTGTTGCTGCCCGGTGCTACCAGGAGAAAGGAGAAGAGAAAAGAAGCTGGGGAGAGACATCCTGTGTGTTTGTGTTGGTGCTAATGACTCCCTGAGCACTCGGGGGGCTTTGCTGTGAGCAGAGCATGCTGTAGGACAAGGGCAGTTAGCAGGGAGGGGGGCACCGGTGGCAGGACAAGGGCAGTGCAGTGTCAGCTGCTCATCCTGCCGGTCTTGCTGGGCAGATCCCAACCCTGCAGCCCCAAAGAGACGTGGGAGTCACGGGGAGGCTGTGGGAGCTGCTGGCTGAGCCATGGCAGGACTCACTCACCGAACGTTTGGATGGCTCTGGCTTTGTTTGGAGCACAACCACCCTGACCCTGCTTCTCGACTCCTTTTACCTTAAGCATTTGCCTCCTGCTCTTCCCTAGAGCTTCCTGCTGGGAATGCATCTCCGGTAATGACCTGGATGATGGGACACAGCGTTTGCCACCGACACAAACCTGGAGCAGAGGGCTGTGCTGCCATCCAGAGGGACCCGGGGAAATGAGCTGGCTGGAACTTCGTGCAGTTCAACATCTCTTTTATTTCCCTCTGCCCTTGGCTTCTTCTGGGTCAGACTCACCCTCCTTGTGCCGTTCTGTACCATGCTCTTTACCTGATTTCAGCGAGCTCTGGCTGCCTCTTGTGCACAGAGGCTTCTCAGAGGGGCTCACCGTGACCTGGGGGGAACAATGTGCCCTTCATTGCTGCACTTTAAACCCACAAAACCCTTCTCTGAAGAGCCTGTCACAGATTTGCTGATCACGAATTCTGGCAGCCAGAAGTAAAGTCAGAGAAGTCCTGGGGTCCAGGGGAAACTTCTCATGCCAAACTGGTTGGAAACCACTGAGGTGACCCCCAGGGCCCCTCGTTGGCTGTTGCATTTCCTTTGAAAGCTAAGCTACAACCATAGAATCATGGAATGGTTGGAGTTGGAAGAGACTTTAAAGCTCATCTTGTTCCACCCCCTGCCATGGGCAGGGGCACCTTCCACCAGCCCAGGTTGCTCCAAGCCCCGTCCAACCTGGCCTTGGACACTTCCAGGGCTAGGGCAGCCACAGCTTCTCTGTGCCAGGGCCTCACCATCCTTGACTTTGGGGTGTTTTTTTTGCTCTTCCACACCCCCATTCACAGCTTTCCCAGGAACTGGAGCCCACAGGAACTGAAGGTCATCCCTCGCAGCCTCTGCTGTTCTTGGCTGTGTTTGACTCTCCTCTGGGGCTGTTCTCCCAGAGCCAGCAGAGCCCCAGGCCCCAGCTGCTGTGCTCAAGTGCTTGGGAAGGAACCTCTTCACCGTTGCAACACATTTTTTAATGACTGATTGGGAAAGTTCATGCCCTCGAGAGTCCTTTGTGAGGAGGGCACGATGCTGGATGACAAATGGATGGTTGTCTGTTGAGTTGTGCTGATACCACACAGGTGAGCTCATGGTGCCAGTTTGTGTGAGATCCAGGGATTCTAAAGATTCTGAGATAAAGGAAATACCTGTGGCATTCTTTTGGCACCCGAAGCCCAGGTGTCTATGAGGGATCTTCCCAGGCATTTCACTGTATCTTAGATAGCTGGAAATCTGCCCCTTAAATTAGAATTCCCACCTGGAGTGGTATTGCATTTCAGATAGGATGGAATAGAATAGAACAGCAGGGAACGATGGGATGGGATAGAATAGAATACTTCCAGGAAAAAAGCCATTTAGGGAGACTGTAATTATCCTTCAACGTTTTTTTTTTTTTTTAATAGGTAAATTAGGAGCTGGTTTTTTTATGACCAGGATAAGCAGCAGCAGCTCAGGGGACCATGGTGTGGTCTAGACACCTCTTCCTTTGGCCCAGGGCAGGGCAGGGAAAGCAGATGCTGCTGTGAGTGAAGGTGCTCTGTGTTCTTGCTTGAGGCATCTGCAGGAAGTGAAAGAGCTGATGGGTAAAGAAAACCCAATAAATCACCTATTTTCTTGAAAACCACCAAGTTCAGGATCCTTTTGGTCACATCAGTAGGGATGAGAAATTCTGATGGAGCTGGATATTTATTTGGTGCAATCCTTTTGGTTTGGGAAGCCTGGACAAAAGAGCTTGAGCCTTTCAGAAGTGCTTTGCTGCCTCTGCTTCCCACCCTGTGCCCTTGCAATGCTCACAGGGTGACAGGAGGGCTTGGAATTCCTCAGCAGATCCCACCTTCAAGCACTGGGGACTTGCTCCTTCCTTACTACAGAGTTCCTGAAAAACCTTCCCTTTTCTTTTTGCTAGCAGTGAGGATTAGAGGAAATCTAGAAAACATTGTCTCTGAGGGAAGAGTGAAAGAATTGGGTGGATTGGTGCAGAAGAGCAATGCTGGGACAGCTGGGGCTGAACTGACCTCCAGCCTCCCTTTCGCAGCTGTGCTTCCTGCCCTGCTGGGATAACCCTCCTCCAACAAATAAAAGGCTGCCATGGAAAAGAAGGGAATAAACTGCTCAGTGTCTGCCTGGAGAGGATGAGGAATCACGGGGTGAAGCTTTGGTTAGAGCTTTAATCAGGCACTGGGGACTAGCTGGGTGTAAATTCAAGCAGGGCCAGGACAGAGTGGCTGGTGCTGAGGCTACACTGGTGAAGTTCTAAGGGGGGAAAGCACAGCTCAAACAAACATCCAGACCGAGGGGTTTGAGTTGCATGTGGTGTGTTGGGATGGGGGATTAGGCAATCAGTGCAGGCACCCCCAGCTCTGCTTCTCTACTGCTCTTTCCAGCAGCCTCGTGGCTCCAGGCAAGCAGTCACTGCCCTCAGCCCTGATCCAGACCCTGCTCTCCCAGAGTGGACTCTTGGATGGTTTCACTCCCCTCGCTGTGGATCTGCAGCTGCTGTGCTGTCTCAGGGCTCTGGCAGGTGGGGGAAGGATGGAGAACCACCCTGGGGACATCACAGAGGGACCATGGAGCTGGGTGAGTGTTGTTCAAGGTCTTCAGACTATAAAAACTTCCTTTTTGGTTTTTTAAGTGTTTTAATGAGAACCATTTGGGTGTCACACAGTGAGGTAAGAGGATAACAACCCTCCAGCACTGTGCAGAGTCCAGGAATCTGGGATCTCAGGGGCCAGCTGGGCTTCCATCCCTGTTATAACATCCTTTTATTAGAATGGGTTGCAAGGGACCTTAAAGCCCATCTTGTTCCACCCCCTGCCATGGGCAGGGACACCTTCCACCAGCCCAGGTTGCTCCAAG
>JAWWTY010000076.1:3676266-3724177 GCA_035222235.1 Margarornis squamiger
TTCCACCAGCCCAGGTTGCTCCAAGCCCCGTCCAACCTGGCCTTGGACACTTCCAGGGATGGAGCAGCCACAGCTTCCCTGCCCAACATGTGCCAGGGCTTCACCTCATCACAGGGAAGAATTCCTTCCCAATATCCCATCTATCCCTGCCCTCTGTCAGTGGGAAGCCATTGCCCCTTGTCCTGTCCCTCCATCCCTTGTCCAAAGTTCTCTAGCTCTTCTGGAGCCCCTTTAGGCTCTGGAAGTGGCTCTGAGGTCTCCTCGGAGCCTTCTCTTCTCCAGAACAGCCCTTGTTGTGCTGGTCAGGGCTGGCTGTGATTCATCCTTTTGTCTCCAGGTGAGCAGGGATGGCATTTTTATCCAGGCTGTCCCAGCATCAGCTCAGTCAGACTTGGGGAACATCTTAGGATGTTTCCCTTCTGTTTGGATGGGTCTGGTAGTTCTGGCTGGATTCCCAGCTCTCCTCAGCCTGGGGAATCACATGCCTGTATGCAAATACAAAGTGGCTCATAGTGAAGCTTTGCCATGGGGCAATTCCTTCCTGGAGAGGAAATAAATATGCTGGATGCTGCTGAGGGACAAGGCAGCCCCATAACCCATCCTGCTGCCTCGGGCTTCTCCACCCTCTCCTCCCAGGAAGACAAACATCCTCCAGAGGATTCTCAGGAACACATTTGGGAAAGATTTCCCCTGTTGAGAAGCAAAGGCCTTGAGGACTTGACTTCATCTGGGCTCTGTTATGGTGTGTCTGGCTCTGTACACACGGACCTGGGAGGGGGTGTTGATGTTCTCCCAGTAGAAATGGCCACATATTTGTGCACAAGTCACATCACAGACTTGGGAAGTCTCATTTCTGTCTCCACAAACTTTCCTTGAAAACTCCATAAAAGAAAACACAGTATCCACTTTAAATACAAAAATCCTAGGAACTCAATACTTAGTTTGTTTACAGTTTAACATCCTCCCCCTGGCTCAGGACTGTAACATCCTCGTTTGTGTCTTCAGCTGGAAATTTTGATATGTTGTGTGATTTTCTTTATGACTTCCCTTTTTGAAGAAATAGAGAAGAGGAAAGGGCACAGTTTTATCCCCTCACAAACAGATAATGCTGAGGGGGGCCCAGGGAGCCATTTCCCAGCAGTGGAACTGTGGGAAGGAAGAAGGTGCCCTGGCTAATGAAATAGAAGAAATATCAGAGAAAAGTAAGAAAGAAGAAATGAAGGACCAATATAACTTACCAAAACCTCATGTTTTAAAAGGGAAGTCAGGCAGATGGTTAAGAGATCAGAGAACATCCTTATAGAATCATGGGATGGGTTGGCTTAGAAGAGGCCTTAAAGCCCACCCAGTGCCACCCCCTGCCACGGGCAGGGACACCTTCCACTAGTCCAGGTTCCTCCAAGCCCTGTCCAACCTTGTCTTGGACACTTCCAGGGATGGGGCAGCCACAGCTTCTCTGGGCAATTCCCACTACTCCATCTAACCCTGCCCTCTGGCAGTAGGAAGCCATTCCTGCTTGTCCTGTCCCTCCATCCCTTGTCCCAAGTCCCTGTCCAGCTCTCCTGGAGCACCTTTAGACACTTGAAAGTAGTTCTGAGGTCTCCCTGGAGCCTTCTCTTGTCCAGGTGAACACTCCCAGCTCTCCCACCCTGTCTCCAGAGCAGAGGGGCTCCAGCCCTTGGATCATTTTTCCAAGAAATCTCTGTGTTCATCTATTTTGCCCTCAATTCCATCCTTCCATCCCAGGGAGAAGCCAGGTCCCAGAGAAGTCCATGAGTCTCAGGTGTGGGGGGTTCAAGCAGTCAGGGGCATGTTGAATGCTGGAGTCCCAACTGTCCCTCCCATGGGCACCACAGCAATGGGTGATCCTGCCCTGGCTGATCCAGGCTCCCATCTCTATCTCACAGGCATCAAGCCACATCCCTTATGCGGTCCCCAGGGACCTTTTGGCCCTGCTGTGGCTCTTTGTCACCCTGGAGCTGCCACATGGTCAGCTCACACCTCCCACACCCCCCTCCTCCAGCTCCCTGTGCCCAGAGCGAGCTCAGCTCCACTTTGTTCCTGGGATCAGGTTAAACCAAAAGCAAACCCTCTGGGGGTTTGGACACCTGGCAGAGGCCCTGCCTGGGCACAGGGATGTGCTCCAGAGCCTGGTTTCAGTTCATCACCTGCAGCATCCCAGAGGAGACATGTGCTCACCCCTCCTCACAGCTGGGACAAGAGGCAGAAATTTCTCATGGGCTTTTCCCCATCCTCTCACACCACACTGAAGTGAGAAGCAGCCCCTCTCCCTGTTCTCCAAAAGCTTCTTTGCTGCCTAATTTGGGATCGTCTGCAGCCAGGGCTGTAAATCCCACAGCTGTGTCCTGCAGGGGAGAGACTTGGGTTGGGTTCAGAGCTGGTTTTTGGAAAGGCAGACAATCCTGAACAAAAGCAGCAGGAGTGGCTCGAGCCCATCCTTTAGGGCCAGTTCTTCTTTAGGGCTCCTGAAGGACAGAGTCTTTCATGGTTAACTCTGGATCTGCAGACTGATAAAAGCACCTCCTTTATGTTTAACCCTTCCACTTCTTCAGCCTGTCTGGGCTGTCTGTCTGTCACCAACAGAGCTAAAAGAAAATAATAGAAGACGCAAACAAACAAAAAAAAAATCCTAGAAAGTCCTTTCAGTCCCAGTTACTTGTGAGTTCATCCTCCTGCTTCTTGGGGTGACAGAGGAGAGGGGTCCATATGGTGTGTGCAGCCTCCACAGACACTTCTCTCCAGAAATAAATCATCCCTGTCAGGCTTTGAATCCAGGCTTTGCATCCAGGTGTTTCCCATAGGCTGGAGGAGGAGTTTGAAATAGACAACAGAGAGTGCAAGTTCATGAGAAATGATAAATACAAGTTTTTATGCTGGGTCTGGCGCAGGGCCATGCCTATGCTTGGGGCTGAGTGTGTGCCAGGGGCTGCCCCCATGGAAGAAATTCCTGCTGCCACAGGATCAGTGGAGCACATTTCCCTCTTCCCCAAACCAGACCCTCTGGAAGATCTTTTGGGAAGCCACTTGATTCATCCTGCTCTTCAGGTCCCTATTTATTGTTGTTTAAATTGTAAAAGCTCTCTGAGGTCATCAAGTCCAACTGTTCCCAAGCACTGCCAAGGCCACCACTGACCCCTGTCCCCAAGTGCAACAACCTCAAGGCTTTTAAATACCTCCAGAGATGAGGGACTCCACTCCTGCCCTGGAAACACAGCATTTCTAATACAAGAACTCTCAATTCTAGAATCAGGAGGACTATAAAGACAAAATAAAAGGGGGGGAAAAAAGGACAAAATAAAGAGACTGTAGCACAGACCTCAGAGAGCTGAGGGTCCACTGAGGCAGTGGTGAAGCTGAATGAAGTCAAGCACCAGATGTAGGGATCCATTAGAGGCACCACAGAATCCCAGGATGGCTTAAGTTGGAAGAGACCTCAAAGTCCATCCAGTGCCACCCCCTGCCACGGGCATTGACACCTTCCACCAGCCCAGGTTGCTCCAAGCCCCATCCAACCTGGCCTTGGACACTTCCAGGAATGGGGCAGCCACAGCTTCTCTGGGCACCCTGTGCCAGCCAACACTTTGGCTCTCTGGAGCCCAGATGAGCTACAGGTTTTCAGGTGGTAACATCTCCTCTCCTGCCCAGGAGCCTCCCCTGGTGATCTCCCCCAGCAGCTCCTCTGCTCCAGCTGCTTCCCCTCAGAGCTGGCTCCAGGCTCAGTTCCAGGCAGGAGGGATCCTCTGTGCAGTTACTGGAGGGGTTAAAAAGTCTCCCAGCCACAGCACAGAGGAGCTGCTCCACATGTCACCCTCCCAGCAGCAGCTGGGGCTCAAAGGACATGAATAAAGCAGGAGAGAAGAAAGAGGGCAAATGCTCTGGGCCATCTGCAGGGACAAGGAGCAGCAAGGCAATGTTCTTCCTTGCTGTAACACAAGAGAAACACCCTGACAGGATGAAGCTTCAAACCAGATGGTATCACAGGGTGCAGAACCTTCCCCTTCCTCCTCCTTGGCTGAGTTCTGGGGCAGGTGGAACAGAATTCCACACAGGAATGCTGTGGGTAAGGTCAGCCTTGCCATGGGCTGGGGGTGCCTGGGTGCTTTCTCAAGGTAAACTGCAGCCCTCACTTCTGCAAAGTCTGGGACTTTCCTATAGGACTTGACCCCAATTCCATGGATTTGGACCAACCTTAATCAACCCAAAGAGTCAGGGCTGCTAGAATGGGGGTTGGGGTGAGCTGAAGCCCCCCAGCATGGGGGTGACAATGTGTCATTGCAGACAGAACAGCAGCTGGGGCATCAAAACTCAACCTTCCCCTGCACCCAGCCCTTGAACCCTCAGTTCTTGGGCAGGACTTGCTCCTTGAGGGCAAAAATTATCCTGATATTTACTATGGAAACAGGCAAAGGACACTGGTAGGTGACAGTCCATGGCACTGCACAAGTCTAGGTACAGCCAGGAGAGTGGAGAGAGCAAACAGGAGCACTTGGGGACAAAGACCTACCTTAGCCATAACCATGAGCTGCTTCACACCAGTGACCCCCGCTGTACCTGTGTGACACTTCCACAGGTCTCCCCAAATGCCACCAGGTGAGGCAGCTCCAGGTGCGGCTCCAGGGTGGACAGACCTATCTCTACCTCCCACTGAAGGGACATTTCCCAACCCGCATCACGAGGCAACAAGAGCCACATCCTTGTGGAAGGATCCACCCCTTTTCCGGCCTCCTGGCCCTGCTCCCGGGAGGAGGAGCTCAGCAGAATGGGAGGGATGCGGCAGGGAGGGCATCCCAGTGCTGCCAGGAGCTGGGGGCACTTCACTGGGATCGAGAGCCCCGACCTGGGAGGGCAGTGCCACCCACCCCGAGCATCCCCGTGGCAGGATTTGAAGCTGCAGGCAGGGGGGGCTGGAGAGCCAGCAGACATCCCTGGGACTGGCACTTACAGGGGCTCCATGGACAGCTTGGAATTGAGTCACTCAGGGCCACCCCCAGGCACAGTGTCACCAGGAAATGCTGTTGTCTCCAAGTCTGACATTTCCCCAGAGCTTGGACTAACACCCACCATTCCTCATCTCCCCTTCCTGGCCAAACCCACCACAAAGAAGCATCCAGGAGCCTGGGCTGCCAGAGCAAAGAGGCTCTCTGGGGCCAGCAGGGCCCTTTGGACCCTTGGCCACCATTTACCTGTTGGCAGGGCTGCTCTGCCAGTATTCCCTGAGGCAGGTGTGTGTGAGCACCCTCCTGGGGCACAGAGGCAGCCAGACCTACAGCAGCCCAAGCCCACCTGCTGCTCCTGCTGCTGGCCCAGGTAGGAGACTCTGTTAAGTGCTAATAAATACTTTATTTACCAAAACCACATTAAAACACTGCAAAGACTGTCCCATCCTGCCTCAGGGTCCCAAAGGAGGCTTGTAGAGCTCACGCAGCAGCACCAGCTTCATGGCCAGCAGGACCTCCCGGTGGCCAGGGCGGCTTCTCCGACCACAGCAGGACAGCCTGGCAGCCTCCAGTGCCACGTCCCCAAGGATCCAGGGGCTGCCCAGCCCAGCCACGGCAGAAACCACCCAGCAGGACCCTCCAGAGGGCCACGTCTGTGGGGAGAGCAACCAACAGCATCAGCACAGGCACTGCAACTGCTGGCACTGCCCAGCCCCATTTTAGAACCATCCAGGATGGAAAAACCCTCTAAGATTATCAAATCTAGCTGTTCCCCCAGCACTGCCAAGGCCACCATTAACCCATGTCCTCAGGTGCCACATCCACATAGCTTTTAAACCCCTCCAGGGATGGGGACTCCACCACTGCCCTGTGTAGCCTGAGAAGAGTCAAAGACTTCTGAACTCAGCCCACACACAGCATCCAGGCTTGGATACTTGGGTGACCAAGCTGAGCTTGAGAAGCAGGAGGTCACATCCCAGCCCAGTCAGGACTACCTGGTTTAGGAGTTTGTGGATGTGGGCAGAATAAGCCACCTTCTTCTTCTGCCTGTGGGCACGGAGGCACAGGAGGCTCTGCCAGGCACATCCATCTGCTGCCTTTGCCCTCGGGAGGTCAGGGGGTCCCGATGCCATCACTGCTGCCCACACTCACTTGCTACGGCTCCAGCACCTGTGCCAAGGGAGAACCAAGCAGGAGCTGAACACACTGCTGCCCTCCTCCCCACCTCACCCTCCCCTTCCCAGGGTACTAATCAGCATCATGCCAATTAGACACTCGGAATAACACCAAAACCACTCAGCATGTTGTCTAAAACAAGGTCAGAAGATATCCCTTCACAGAGCAAAATACACCAGAAAAGCAAAGAACAAGTAGGGTCTTTTAAGGCATTCAGGGATTTATTACTCTTTTTTTTCTTCTTCTGCCCAGCTTACCTGTGAGAGTTCCTGCCAAGCCTCGCCCTCCCCCAGGAGCAGGTAGGGAGCTGGGATATTTTTTTTGCCTATAAATAGGGAGGGGATCATTGCATTCAGCTGGGACTGCAGCCAGCAGGGCCCTCCCAGACCCTGAGGTGGGCTCAGCTGGTTGGAGCACGGTGCTAATGAAGCCAAGGCTCCATTCTTGTATGGGACAGCCTAAGAGCTGGGCCTGGTGATCCTTGTGGGTCCCTTCCAACTCAGAGCAATCTGTGAGCTGCACGAATAGAGACAGGGACAAAGATGGGGACAAGAACAGGGATGGCCACACCACCTTGCATCTGCACCCACATTTCCTACATCCAAACCAGCTGTTCCTCCCCAAAATGCTCTTTGGGGTGAAGCTCCAGCCCTCCCCCCTTCCCTAGTGCTTAAATTAGTATCATTAATGTAATTAGCCTGAAGCAGCTGGTTCTGGGGTGGTACAGGGATGTTCCTGGGGGACTTTTTATGTGGTTTAGTCTGTATTAATTTGAGGTGTTTTGGGGTGTTCAGTAAGTGTCAGAGTGAGCAGGGTCTTGGAGGGGCACCTAGGGGTGCTGGGGACAGGACCAGACTCTGCCTGTGGGTCCTGGGGTGGGGGTCCCCTGTTCTGTGGGGGTCTTTGGGTGCAGGACCATGTTCTGTGGTGTTCTTCCTGGTGTTGGGGTGCAGCAAAAGGGGGCCAATGTGTTCAGGATGCAGCCCCATCCTCGGGGGGATGAGGGTGTTTTTAGGGAGGTGGTCCCTGAGGTGCAGCCCCACACCCTGCAGGGTCTTTGTGGGGGCTTCCCTGCAGTGCAGCACCTTTTCCTGCAGGATTTAGGATGGGGGTGGGTGTCCCTGCAGGACCGTGAGACAAGGGGGAGGGGATCATGGGGTACAGGATTTGTCCCTGTAGGGGGAAAGGTGTCCCCCCGGTGCAGGATCCAGCCCTGCCCTGGGATGGAGATTCCATAGGGTGTAGGAAGAGGTCCTGCAGCACATCCCAGTGCAGGATCTGCCCCTGAGGTGGGGAGTGGGGTGGGTTTCCCAGGATGCAGGATGCCACCTCTAATTACCCTGTGCTGGTGGGGGGGAGATTTGTCTCCCCAAATCCAGATGGTGACCTCCCCTTACACCCTGTACTGGGGGCTCCCAGGGGCAGGAGACACCCCGGGAAGGTAATCTCTCCCTATGAAGGACAGAACCCTGCATCCCCTCATCACCCTGTGCTGGGGGTTGGCAGTGTCCCCATGTGCAGAATGCCACCCTTTAGCACCCTGTGCTTCAGCAGGGGGGGCTCCTCGGGGGGCAGGACACACCCCAGGAGGGAAGGCTCCTCCAGCCCCCCATCCTGGGGGTGTCCTCTTGTGCAGGATGCGACCCCTTAGCACCTTGTGCTTGGGGCAGGGTTCAGGGTACAGCCCAGGAAGAAAAACTCCAGCTGCGGGACCATCCTGCAGCCCCTCATCCTGGGGGTCTCTGCAGGTGCAGGATGTGACCCCTTGGCACCCTGTGCTGGGGGAAGGGGGTCTCCTTGGGCAGAGGATATGACCCTTTACCACTTTGTGCTTGGGGCAGGAGGCTCCTCCGGGTGCAGAACACACCCAGGATGGAACACTCCTCCGGGCCCCCATCCTGGGGGTGTCCCCATGTGCAGAATGCGACCCCTTTGCGCCCTGTGCCTGGGGCAGGGGCCTCCCCGGGTCCAGAATACACCCCAGGAAGAAAACTTCTCCCTCCCAAGCATCGCCCCCACCCCTTTTCCCTGTTTTCCTGGGGGTCCCGGCCCCCATCCCCTCCCTGTCCCCCATCCCCTCCCCGTCCCCCCCGCAGTACTCGCTCTGGCCGGCAGGGGCCGCCCCCGCGCTGCCAGCCCGGGGGTTGCAGTGCCCCGCACGGCCGGCAGGGGGCGCTGTGTGCGCTGCGGCCCCGCCCCCCCCGCAGGTGACACCCCCCCCCCCCCTCCCGGCCGGTCCCACCCGCGCCGAGCCCGGGACTGTCCCCGGACTGTCCCCAGCCCTGTTCCAGCCCTGTCCCAGCCCGCTGTCCCGGCACGGCCCGCGCCCGCCATGGCGGAGCAGGAGAGTCTGGAGTTCGGCAAAGCCGACTTCGTGCTGATGGACGCCGTGACCATGCCCGAGTTCATGGCGAACCTCCGGCTGCGGTGAGTGAGCGGCTGCGGCACCCCGGCAGGAATATCCCGGGGGTGATCCCGGCACACACACCTGGGAGGGGAGAGGTGATGGGGTGAGCCCCCCAGCCGGGTTATCCCGGGGGTGATCCCGGCACACACCCCCGGACGGGATGGAATGATAGGATGATGGGCTGAGCCCCCCAGCCTCCCTCCCTGCGGACCCGCACGGAACTGGGGGGTTTTTCCATGGAATGGGAGAGCTGCTCCCGGAGCACCGAGCCTGGCTCTGGAATAGCATCTCTCTGGAAAACTGCGCCGTGCCCCCCGCTCCGGACCCACCTGTGCGGTGTCCGCCTCCCCGGGGGGATCGGGGCACGGGTGGGGAGCCAAGGGGCATTAAGAGCTTTATTTCTAAACAGTGTCACTGATCTTGCCCTGTACCACAGAGTCGTGGAATGGTTCGGGTGGGAAGGCACCCCACACCCAGTGCCACCCCTGTCATGGGCAGGGACACCTCCACCAGCCCATCCAACCTGGACACTTCCATGGATGGGGCAGCCACAGCCTGTCCCACCCCCTCCCGCAGGTTCCCCCCCAGTGCCAAAGTTGCTTGGGGAAATGATAAAAGGAGCAATAAAAGTCTCCAAGTCCAAGGTTGCGCCGTCCCGCCCCGGCACTTCCTCGCCTCGGTGGGTTTATTCCCCCGGGCTTGGGGTGGGTGCTGGGTTGATCCTCGTCCTCCTGCCCTCTCCCTGATGTCCAGCCAAATCCTGGCAGCACTGATAGAGCACGGCCGGGGGACCCCAAGCCCGCGGCTGCCTTTCACTTTCCGCTATAAAAGATTCATGGGAGCTCTTCCCGATAAACTCTGCTGCCCCTGCTCGTGCAAGGATTTGATCATTGCCAAGGGCAGGGGCTGGGGGTAAAAATGTGACCTCTGGGCTGTGTCCCCCCCTAGGCTTTCCTGCCTGTCCCTCTCCAGCCACTTGGATTGTGGTGCTAGTTGGGATCAATGGCTTGGCAGGTCCTTGTGGTTGTTGGATGTACCTGAGTGACTTTAGAGGTACCAAAGGGAAGAGAGGTGGGCTCAGCTCCCTCAGAGGGCTTAAAACTACCGACAGAGGAGAAAATTAAGCTTTTTCAGGCAATTGTGGTGCTTTCTCTGGATGAAATGTGTAGGTTTTGAGGTCTGGCTCTGTCAGCTGCTGAGTGCTCAGGGATCTTTGTGCTACACAGACGTACCTGTGTGTCCTGCAGGTGTAATACCCTGTGTTGTTACATCCCTTCAGGTGTAATAACAACCAGCAGACTTTATACTCTTTTGTATGTTGGATTTCTGTTTAGGCAGAGAGGGCATTTGTGTTTAAATCCTAAGAAAAACACAATGAGAATGGTTGAGCTTTGAACATGAGGCAGTGTCAGATTTAAATGCATTTTGCTGTGCCTCTAAAAGTTTAAATTGATTGTTCATTTGGGCACTCCATAGCATTCTAATTGTATTAGAAAGGGCTTACACACAGTGCCTTTGTAATTAGCAGGAAACTAGCGTGTCACAGTTTGTTCTTGGGGTTTCTTTGGTTAATGTGTAATTCTCAAATGTACATTGTAATTTCCAATACAGTGAATTATTGGAAATGGATTGTTAGCTTAAAATCGACATAGCATTTTGCTTGCCTCTAGGAATCAAATAAATTGAGAGGTGCCTTGCTAATTTTGAGTAGAACAAGCTGGAGGTTCTAGATCCTGATGTGTAACTGGGTTTATTTTTTTTTCTCAGTGCTTTGCTGGTCATGCCCAAGGGTGTTGTCAGGACACCCTGCTGTGTCTAATGCAGCCTCAATCCCCCCTCTAACTGCAGTGCCCTGGTCACTGCCACTCAAACCCAGCCTTGTCCTCTGACACCACTTCAGACTCTGGGGCACACTCAGCTCGGGGACATTTGGGAAAGCTGATGTAAATTTACCAGAAGTGTGGCTTTTCAGGAAAACTGCTGAGCTCTGCCAAGTGCTGGGTGTTGTGGTGGCCCCTGGGCTGCCCACCCGGCCCCACTCCTGGTGTTTTACATTGCTCAGACAACACTTGCTACTCTCATTTTACTGCTTTGGAGGGACAATAAACTCCTGCTGCTGGCACGTCTGAAGTCATATCAGACCCAGCTCACACCCTGGATCCCTTCCTGCTCAAGGGTTCATTGTGTCACCTTGTGCAGGTGGCACGAGTCACCTTTGTGCTCCCCTGTGCTGAACAGGGTGAGGGAATTGGGGCTCTACCTTTGTCTCACCTGTCCTGGACAGGGTGAGGGAATTGGGGCTCCACCTTTGTCTCACCTGTCCTGGACTGAAGGAATTGGGGCTTCTCCTTTGTACTCCTCTGTCCTGGACAGGGTGAGGGAATTGGGGCTTCTCCACCATTCAGTTCCAGTGGCAGGTTTGTTCAGTTTACACTTGGATCGCTCCACCCTATTCCATAAATCCAGCTTTCTGCCAGAGCTATTTTTGTTTGGGGTCACTGGCTGACCCAAGACGGGCTGTGCTGGATTTAGTTCCCAAGTGAGCCCAGATGTGGGTGGAATTGAAATCATACCAGTTTCAGTGCACGCAAGGATATTTCCCCAGGGATGTCTCGAGTGGGAAAAAGAGAAATGGTGAAGTTGCACTTTTCATACTGTAATATTGGAGTTTAGTGGTGCTGACATGGGCTGGGTGAGTGTGTCTGGGTGGGTGGATGCAATGTGACTTTACTACCTCATTTCCCAGCCCCTGCACTCATGCCCAGTTATTTGTAGGTTTGAGTGGTGATTCAGCAGGGATATCACAGCGTCAGTGTTTTTTCATGGCCATGTCTTGCAGCTGCTTAATGAACTGGCTGTTTCATTGGACACTCAGCAGTCACTGAATGTTACAATTTATTTTAAATAAAAGTCATCCCGTCCTTGAATTCCTTAGTTCTGAGCATGCTGAGTCCCAGCGTCTGGTTTTGATTCTTAGTCATCAGAATAATTAAAAGAAATGTAAAAGCAGGGCTATGGGAACAGTTGGTGTGGACTCAGTAGCTTTGTTTCTTTAGAGAAACCTCCAAAGCTTTAGCAGAGCACTTGTAAAAGGGAATTATTATTATTACAAACAGCCCTATTTGATCAGCAGTTGATTTCAGACAGTCCCTGCTCACCCCTGGGGCAGGTGCTCTGCTGCAGGAGGAGTTGGCATTTCAACTCCAATCAGAGGATGTCACATTAATTGAAAGGCTCCTTAAAGCAGGGAATCTTTTTCATGTCCAGCATCTCTCAGGTCCTCTCAGTGGCAGCCAAGTATTTATCTGTACTTGAGTGTTACCCGCCTGTAAATGAAGGGAGAACATCCTGCTCTGGACTTGGTAACACTCTTTATTTCAGTGGTTTTGACTTAACACGACTGAGGCTGTTCCACAGCAGGTGGGATTTGTGGAAAGGGAGTGTTGGAGTGGCTGGAGCTGCTCAGCTTTTGCAGAAATTGTGGTGCAGATGAAATTAGATGGGAGCTATTAAATAAGAGAAACAGGCAACTGCAGTATTTTTCATTTTTCATCACACCATACAGAAAATTTCAAGTGGTAAAAGTAATCATTTTTTATTTACCTCCTTCTAAGGAGGAGGGCAAGGAGCTTATTTTTCACAAATATGAAATATTCTGGCTTATAGATGATTTCTGGTCTTACCCTGCAAAGCCCCCTCACTGTTCTGTGCAGCTTGCATTTGTCCTGATAAGCAAATCAAACCTCAGAGCTTTAAAAGTGGGGTCTGTGGAATGCAAAGAGTTCCCAAATTACCTGTTCTGCAGGCCTAGCGATGAGTGCAGGAGGCAGCTCAGAGCAGGGTCCCCTCAGGGTCTCCAGTGCCTTCCAGGAGGGTAAGGCATGATCCATCCCCTCTGTGCTGGGTGCTGGGATGGTGTGGGGGGCAAACCCCTGAATCCCAGCTGAGGGCTTGCAAATGCAGGGAAAAGCAGACAATGGTTATTGCAGCATCAGGGCAGTGTTTGGGGCAGCCTCACATGGGCTGGGTGCTCGTGGGCTTTGTGTGCTCCCATCTGCCTCGTGAGCAGGTGCCACCTGACTCATCTTCTCCTGATTTCCAGCGAGTTGCTCATTTTCCATCAGCATTGTGCAAACCCCCTCCTGGGAACACAACAGATCTGTGTCACTGTGACTGCAGAATTCAAGGATGCATGAAAGGAAGACAGTGAGAGCACCTGGGAGTGTGTAATGCTTGTAAAATGGGTTGTTTTTCTCCTTTCTTTTTAACTAGTTCCAGCGTGAAACCCGATGGGGAAGGCTGTACTTGCTGCTCAGATTTTTCCTGGTCACCCCAGCCCAGCTGAGCCTGAGGTGCAAAGAACTCTGGTTTAATAGTCCTTGCAGTTGTCTCCCTGTGCACGTGGTGATTTCTGTCCTCTTCAAGCAGCACTTCATAAAAACAGTTTAAAAAGGTCTTAAAAACTAGTTTTTCTACTGTTTCTCAACTATTTCCTACAGCAACGCTCCCAGCATTTTCAAATTAATCATAAAATCAGATTACGCTGAGTTGGAAGGGACCCAGCAGGATCCTCAAGTCCAACTCCTGGCCCTGCACAGGACACCCCAACAGTTGTAAATCCATATTTACTGCACACACTTCTGAAAGACAGATAATATTTGTTATAATTATTAATATTTTGGGCATCAGAAATCCGTTCTGGAGATCTTGTCCTTCTCTGAGAATGTTCTGTGAGTGTTTGCTGTGCAGGCACTGCTGGGTGTGGGCTGGAGCCCTAGAAAAAAGTGGTAGCAAACTGAAACAGGGAACTGGGCTTTAAATGCTGCACAGGGGTATCGTGAAGGCCTTTTTTTGAGGTAGTTGTGTGGAGGTTGTACCTTTTGGGCCTCTCTCAAAAAACCCCCAACATCTTATTTTTCTGGATGATGTGGTGAGTTGAGGCTGTACTTTAGAATCATAAAATCACAGACTGGTTTGGGTGGGAAGGGACCTTAAAGCCCATCCAGTGCTACCCCCTGCCATGGGCAGGGACACCTTCCACTAGACCAGGCTGTCCCAAGCCCTGTCCAACCCATCCTTGGACACTTCCAGGGATGAACTTGAAGTTCTGAAAAGTCAAACTCATGTAGTGTCCTCTGGATATGCAGGCTGGGTTGTTTTCCTTTCACCTGTCCCCACCAGGGCTGGCAGAACATGCCCAAGTGTTGAGCAGATCCTTCAGCTGGCTCCCATCTGCAGGGAATCAGTGGCCCTGTGATCCACCAGAAACACTTCTCAGCAGGGATGTGGATCACATTTGATTCTTGCTCTGTGTCACACCCTTTCTGCTCTTCCCTTGATTAACCCCTCTTACAGTTTTGGAGTCAAGGGTGGTGTCTGCATTGCCCTGATGTTTTTACACCAACGTCCCTATCTTCCCAGCACCGCCTTAAACATCCATATTTTGGGTTCAAGTTGTGGTGGGAGAGGTTTGGCTTCACATGAGGTAGTAAACTGTATTTAATCCCAGCAAAGGAAATACTGTGTGAAAGCCTGGTTTCATTTGTGCTTTCGCTAATGAAATATTCATGCTTAATAAACAAGCTTTTCATGCCTTTAAGCCATTTTAATTTCCTCATTTTAAATAGTTATGAATATTTGAATTGTTCATGTGGTGTGGAATTAAAGAGCTGCTGGGAAGAGTCTGTTTTCCCCCTGGAGAGGGGTCCTGCCTCTGTGGGTGCTGCAGGACACTCCTGGCTCTGCTTGGGCCAGCAGCAGTTTAAGTCTCATCAGCTCTTCTTGGCTCCTTCCTCTCTGCTCAGCTTGCAAAGAGCTGCCTCTTGTCAGAATTTGGAATGAATGGAATGAAAATTCCCCCTTGGTCCGTCAGAATTCGACTTTACGGGCTTGGACAGGGCCCAGCTTGATCTTCAGGGATGGAAAAGGCCATCGATCTCACTTAGCAAGCAAATCCCAGCTGGACAAGCAGCACAGGGAGGCTCCAGACCAGCTTCCCAACTCCACAGGGACTGCTGCAGGTGGGCTTGGTCACTCTGGTCAGCACTGCAGGCTGTGAGGGAGGTGATGTCCAGCCTCTGCATGTGCTCAGTTTGTGTGGTTTCCCTGCATCTCCCCAAGCATTCCTGCCCTCCCTGCCCACTGAAAGCCTCCTCAGAGGGGAGCTTTACAGGAGCCTTTTTAGAGCAGGGGGTGGGGTGGTGGTTAATAATTTTAGCACATTGGTGTTGGATAATATATGAGGGTGGATTTATGAATGAGCTCAGTCTTCCAGGGTACCACACACTCGTAAACTCTTCCCCTGGTGGTGCTGTGCTTGTGGTCCCTGTCAGAGCACAGATAACAACCTTTTGTTGTAGGTGGGTAGGGAGCAGCCAGCTGGGGAGGGACGTTCATGTTGCAGGGCATCAGGTGTGAAGGAAAGGCCCAGCAGAATCGGTTCTGTGACCAGAATGTTGTGATTGAGCTCAATAGGGGACACTCCTTATTGCATCTTTTTTAAAATAAACTGGGATTTTTTTTTCTGCTGTTTACACAAAGTATATCTACAAACAGTCAGCTGGTAATTTAGGAATTCCTCAGCAGCCTTTTTCACAGAGTGAATTGGGTTGGAAAAGACCTTTGGGCTCATTGAGACCAACCTGTGTGATGCCACATTGTCAACTAGACCAGAGCACTAAATGCCACATCCAGTGGCATCCATCCTTAAACACCTCAGGGATGGGGATGCCACCACCGACCTGGGCAACCCCTTCCAATGCTTAATCACCCCTTTAATGGAGAAATTCCTCCTGATGTCCCACCTGTCCCTCCCCTGGCCCAGCCTGAGGCTGTTCCCTCTCTTCCTGTCCCTGTTCCCTGGGAGCAGAGTCCAATCCCTGCCTGGATCCATCAGGGAGCTGCAGAGCCAGAAGGTCCCCCCTGAGCCTCCTTTTCTCCAGGCTGAGCCCCCCCAGCTCCCTCAGCCTCTCCTGGAGCTCCGTCCCCTTCCCTGGACTCCCTCCAGCCCCTCAATGTCCTTCTTGAATTGAGGGGCCCAGAACTGGACACACTTGACGTGTGACCCCAGCAGTGCCAGCACAGGGGGACAATCCTGCCCTCATCCTTGCTTTCATCTTTGCTCTTCTCTGCAATTACTCTGTGTGTTCTGATGAAGTGATGGGGGTCCTGCAGCTCCTCACAGTGGGCACTGCATCTCCCTGGGGTGCTCTTCTGGTTTTTGACTGCCACATATGTGAGGTGGCTTGTGTAACCTGCCTTGTATTAACTGAGGTAATTTATCATCTCCTCCAGATAAAGGTTGACTTAAAGATCTGTCACACTCTTAGAGTAAATATTAGCTAATATTTCCAGTGGGTCTCATGGTCTCCTTTAGTCAAGAGTCCTTTGTATTGACTTCTGTTCAAAAATGTGCCTCTTTAGGTGGCTTTACTGACCTACCACTCACCAAGCCCTTGCATTTCTGTAACTCCTTGCATTTCTTCTGGGCTGAATAAGCTTTTACTCCACCTGAAGGTTTCCCCTTTAGTCACATTTACTGGAATTCCTTTAGAGATGTAGATCTCACTGGGTATTTGGCTGTTGCATCATCTCTCTCCTTTCTGCATCCCTGGGTCGTGCTGGCATCTTTTTATGGAATGAAGACATTCTGGGGGTGGGAGAAAGACACAGATGTCTGCACAGGTTTGCCTGTAAGTGTGAAACAAAGGAGCTGTGTGTCCCTTGGTGGCAAATGCTCATTTCCAGCTTTGTGATGCAGAAACATAATTTGCAAAAAAGATTTCGGTTCCTTTCAGGGCTTTTTTTGTTAGATCTGATGAGATCTCAGCTCCCACTGCTGCTGTCATGTGCTGACATTCCTGTCTCTGTTAGACCAGGTGGAGAAGTGAGTGTTCCTTGTGGTTCTTTCAAATGTTAAAAGAACAGTTTGGCTGTGAGGCTCTTCTGTCTTTGGGAGTGAAAAACTGGCATTAGATAGACTTAGCTTGCTTGAAAATACTTTTCTTTTTTTATTATTCACATCCAAGCCATTAGAGTGTTCCTGAGATAACTTCTGTCATTTACCTGGAATGGCAAACCAGGAATGAGGTTTTTCTGGTCGCTGGGGTTGTTACTGAGTTCTCACCCTTCCCGTTTGGGGCCAGCTGTGGTAGCAACTCCTCGAGCAGCTCCTTTGGGTGCTGGTTTGGATGGACAGCAGATACTGTCCTGTCAGGGCCCTGCTGAGGTAGGAGGAGGGGGATGTCGTGTAAAGACCTTTTACATGAAACAGTTGTTGATGCTAAGCCAGAGGACCAACCCTGTGATCACGGATGGTCTTGCAGTGCTCAACTTCTCAGGCCCACCAGGAGAACTGGGGCCAGTGCTGGGGCGTAACAAGGCTGTTCCTGCTCTAACTCCTGATTGGGGTGGGACTTTCCCTTCTGGCCCCGGTAATTTCTGGGCATTTTTCTGTGCAGTCCTTGAAGTTCTGGAGTATTTGTGCCCCACCAGAGCTGTGCTGTGTCTCCTGTCCTGCAGGAGGATTTGCAGCCCATGTTTCCTGGCACTGCTGACAATCCCTCCTGGGCTGGAAGCTGGCACTGACCTGCCCTGTGGCTGCCACTCGCCTGGTGTGACCTGCCAGCCCTGAGATGTGTGACACTCCAGAGGACAGTTTGAACTCTTGGGCTGGTCTGATCCAGAGCCTTTCTCCCAGAAAATATACTGTGGGGTGAAAATAGGGCATTAAACCAGTTGTGTGTCCCTGGAGGCCACTTACTTGCCCCGATGTCAGTTCTCATCCCTGGAGGTTTCCTGCTGTTCTCTGGATGTTGGCTCTTGCTGTCCCTCCAAAAAGTGTTGTTCCACCTGCCCTTGCTTTCTCCTCTTGCTAAATTCCTACATCTCCGTAACTGCAGTGTCCTGTAGGTCCTCCTTGGTGACTCCTCTCTCTTTCAGTGCTCTCTCTGTGCAGGTGGACACCTCTGCCCAGCATTCCCCCGTGCTGTTGATGTGCCCTCAGCTCTCCCAGCAGCAGAGAAGTCCTCTCTGATCTTGGTGCTGATCTTTCCAGCCTTGCCAGTGTGATGGAGTGGAGTGAGTGAGCTTTGCTGGACCACAGTTCCCTTGTCCCCCTGCACCTCCTGACTGGCTCCTTCCTGGGCCAGAGTAAAATGTTGTTTCCCCTGTGGTGTGCCAGGTCCAGCCTGAGCCATGCACAGAGCCCAGTCGTGCCTGGAGTCACCTGGCACTGATTTGTGTGCTCATTCCTTGTCTTGTGCCTCGACAAACCCCCTTTCCCACAGAGCTTGCTCAGATTTATCTGCAGGGATCGGCTTTGCTCTCAGTTGTATCTCCTTCACCTATCTCCTTGCCTCCCTCCTGTTCCACCTCAGGGACACAGCTTATCTCCTTCCAGTGTTTATCAGTTCCTCCCTGCTCTGCCCCATGTCTCCCTGAGAACCCCCTGGCCAGCATTCCCTGCTTTTCCCTCAGTTGCTCCTTTAGGCATGGAAGGAACACCGTATAAATCCCAGCAAAGACACTGCCCCCTCCTTCCATGGCTAATTTATGGAGCCCACAACCCCGTGCCACGGGAGGAGGTCTGGTGTGCTGTGACCCTGGTTATCGTGGTCATCTCTTCAAGTAGTTTCCTGGTTCCATGCTGGATCCGTGCCCATTGCAGTTCGTGTTCTTGGGTCTGGGCAGAGCCTGGCCTGATGTTATCCTGGCTGAGGCTGGTCAGGGAGAAAGTAATCTGGTTGTAGTATCTTGATCTGCTCCTCTTTAAGGCTGATGTAAGTTAATTTGGGAGGCCTGAAGGCTCATTGTGTCCTCCTGGGAAATTAAAGTCAGAGATTTGTGGGCTCTGCAGTATGAGGAGGGTGTGAGGGTTGAAGGTGCAGTAGGGTGGTGGGTCTCAGTCCATCTCCAAACACAACATTTGGGTTGGGATTTTTGCCCTGCCCCTGAATGTGCAATTCTGCATCTTTATTCACATCCACCTGAGCTGTGTTTCACTGGAACTTTTGAAAAGGTCTCTTTGGTTTGGGGCTCGTGATGAGAAAGTTTTCAGTCCCATTCTGACACAGAGCCAGGTGTGTGTTGCTACTCCTCAAATGAATTATGCTTTGAGGCACCAGCTGAAACTTTCTGTAAGGGTTCCCTTTTAATGTCTGGCTCCCTTTAGAGCATCAGACCCATCAGTGCCTTCATCATAGTCCTGGGATTTATTTATGGTGCCCAGGACAAACTCATAGCAGGAAAATTAAAGGGGACTTGGGCAATTTGCTGCCTGGTGCTGCTCAGGGAGCCAGACAGATGAGGAGCAAGGAGAACCCCTGTTCTCAGAGCTGCTGGATGGCAGCAAAGGCTGTCTCACCATGAATAGCAAACAGAAACCAACTGCAACAAAAAATTCCCTTTCCCAGTGCCCGAACAGCCCGACTTTGCTTGGGAAAGCTCCTCCACAGCACATAGAGGGACAAAATCAGGGTGAAAACCACAGTGGCTGTGAGGGCACAATGAACCTTTCACTCCAGCCATCCCCTGATGTTTACACTGAAACTTTTGCTGTTAGTCATTTTGCTGAAGTGCAGCTAAATAGGTTATTTTGTTTACAAGAGGAAATTTCACCTTCAAAGGAAAACTCTGGCTATGGTGCTCTTCCCCTGCACTGTTTAGAAAGCAACTGGATACGGAGTTTATAAACTTCCCAGGCTGGAAGCAGCGCCTTCCACTCCTCCTTGGTACCAACTTTGTGGGCAGTTCCTGAGCCCGGCTGTAAAGCCCAGAGGGGCTCAAAGAGCTGTATAAGGATAATTCAGGCCCCCAGGACAATCCCAGGGCACCAGACCCTGAGCTCCAGAGTCTCCAAGAGAACTCGCTCAGGAAAATGTTTGCCCCTGCGCCCTGCACAGAAGGTCCTCTCTGTTTGCTTCCCAAACCCTTGGAAAGACACTTTGCAGCCTTTCCCTGTGCTAGCAGGGGCAGAAGGAGCCCAATGTTCCTCTAGAGCTGGATGTAAACACCTCCTCGGAACAGGAGCTGTTAAACCTCGCTGGAAAGTGCTTAGCAATGACAAAAAAATGTTATTTCCGAAAGGATCTCTGTAGCACTGAGGGCTTTTTTTTTGCAAATGAAAGTCCAAATTCACCACAAAAATGTCCCTGTAACCTCCTATAATTCAAAACATATTCCTTGCTTTTCCAAAGCACAGGCAAATTACCAGGGAGCAGTTCTAAAATAAGCCCGAGGTTGGATGTATGACTTTGTGGACAGTGCTGCCTGATAATAAATGTTTCCTTTTCTGAGTTTGCCTGTGTCGCAGTAAGAAAACTTTGCTTTATATGGTTTGTGTGCTGACCTGTTCCAGGTGAGGAGGCCACGAGAAAGGAGTGTATTCCTCTCCCTTCTCTCGCTGATAAATGTAACATTTATGTCTCCAGCAAAACAAACAATGGGAATCTTGTCTTTGTTTGTTCTTAGCTTGTTTTTTGGGCTGTGCTGCATCCTGGCTTTCAAGGATGCAGACATTCCTGAGCCATCTCCAGCCTCTGGCAGCTGCTCTCTGACTCTGCCTTAGTTATGGGGAACTTAAACCCCTTTGAGGAGACTCCAAGGAAAAGCTGATCCCTGTAAAGCTTTGTCAGCCTGGTATGAAACCGTGCGAACCGGACTTGGTGGGAAACCCAAGGAAAGCTGAACAATTTTGAAATTATTGGGAATATTTGGCTTGATTTTTCTGATCAGTTGATAGGAAACATGTTTTCCATTAAGGACTTACATTTTTGGAGACTCAAAGGGGGGCTGCTTATTGTCAGAGTGAGTCTTGTCTCTAACCAGAACCTCTTGGCTGGCTGGTTCCATTCTGGGAGCTGTCACTGTCCCCATGGGCAGAGAAGGGGTGGCAGTGCCAGGCTGGCACCTGGAATGCTGGAATTGGTGGGAGCTTCAGCTGCCAGGGAGAGGTTTGAAAGCCAAGAAACCCCCCTGGTGGACACCCCTCTTTTAAAAGGTGCCAAGTTTTCATTTACCTTAATTATTTTTTATTTATTATTTTACTGACTAGTTTTTTCCCTGCTTTTTTGTTGGGTTTCTGGGTCTTTGGTCCTCTCGTGGAGGAGCAGCACCTGCTGCTCCCTGTATGAACTGTTGAAGCAGGAGCAGGAACATCTTCCCTATCCCAGGACTCCTCTGGGGGGATGATGTTGTTCTGGGGCTCTGCTCTCACCCCATAGGCCAGGATTGACTGCAGGGGCCAGTTCAGATGTGTCACAACTGAGTTTGGGGAGAAAAACTCTTGTCAGTCTTTTCCCAGGAGGTTTTTTTCCATAGGGTTGGTAACTGGCTGCTTTGCTTAAGGGCTGTTTGCTGAATTTGGTGAGCAGAGCCTGTGCCAACAATCAGATCAGGGTGATTTCTCTTGTTCTAGGGTTTGGGTGTTCAGCCTGGGAGCAGTGAATGTGTCCTGTGCTGAGAACTTTGGAGCTGAGTCATGGAAACTGTAGAATTGGGTCATTATATTATCTGATACATTTTAACTTCTGCCTTTCCTGTATTGTCCTCGTACCTACGGAAAAAAAATAAGTTAAATACAGTAAACTTAGTGAATTTTGAAGACATTCTACAGTGCATTGACCAAATGAAAGGAATAATTTGCTAATGTAAATTGAAACCACAATAAAACACAGGATGGACGAATGAACAGGTTCTTACAGAAAGACTGGCTTAGTAAGTGGCAGTTTATGTTGTATGAAGGATGTGGGAAGCTCAGACAGTCAGGATCAGTATTTGGGGTTTGTTTTTTCTTATCAAGACACTTTTACCCCTTTTTTGAAGGCCCCTCCGTCTCTGCACATGGTTATGTGTCAGAAATCCCGTGGCAGCAGTAATTCCCACACTGCTCTCCTGTCCTTTGTGCAGTGCCAAGGGATTTTTCACCTCAAGTGCCAAATTCCCCCATGTCTTGGTGAGCACAGTAAGCCCCAGAACCGATCTGGGAATGCTTTGAGGGGGGGAAAATCCCACCCGCAGCCTTTCATATGGAGATGTGCTGGCTTGTCCCTTTTGGGACGAGTGAGCAGGCTCTGTTTGTCCTGACAGGTATTTGGTGTGGGAGCCAGAGCACTAATGGCCCGATCCCAAAGCATTGCCTGGGCAGGGAAATGGTGCCCACCCCTCTGGTTGTCCCTGGGTGTCACATGGAGAGAGGGAGCTTTGATTCATTCCTGGGTGATGGAGTGCAATGGGTGTTTTGCAAACTAAAAGTTTAAGACAGTGATTTCTTTGTGTTGTGACCTGGGTTTTGATACTCTCTGTACACCCCAGTGCTGCCAGTGCCAAATAGTCCTTTTTTTTATCATGGGGAGGAAATACTGTGAAAACACGTCCTATCCCATATCAGGTACAAACCCTCCATGTGCCCTTAAGGACACTCTCAGTGTGTGAGGAACAGCACTGACAAGTTCAGCCATCCCCTGGTTTTGTGTTCTGCTTCCTGACATTTTGAGCCTTTGGGATATTCTGTGGTTGTTTCAAACTTCACAGTGATGAAAGCTAAAAACCTCTTAACAAGGGTGAAGATGGCTGTGTTGTTTTTACCCTAGGAGGATGTATTTTAATAAAAACCAATGTTTGCCATGGTACCCCTGGAATAAATCACAAGTACCAGTGGTGAGATTTATTTCTCAGACTTGTGTGTCCCTCCCTGCTCAGAGCTGCTGCCACTGCCCCCCATCTGGGATTAACTTGTCCTGCCAGGGAGTTTTCACACCACAGAACTGTCCTTTGAAATTGCGTTTTTCACTCAGAGTGGAAGAGCTGGAGGAGTTTTCAGTCTCACAGAAATTTTGAGTGAACACAGAGAAGGTATGGACAGCAAAAGGGTTTTATGGAGCAGGTGATGGGAGAGCCCCCTTTCCCAGAACTGTATTGCCACACAAGGACTGAGGGGTTTGAGAGGGGTGTCCCTGCCCTTGGGGGCTTCCAGGTGCTGCTGTTAATGCTGGGAACTGATTTGCCTGGAAAAAGGATCTGTTCCTTCTCAGCTCAGGATGCCCAAGTGCCTTCCAGGGTGGGAACTGGTGGCACAAGGTGGTGCTGAGGGTCCTGGGTCTCCTGCCTGCTCCAGGTGACAGATCTCCTCTCTCAGCATTTGATTGCCACCTCCTGCTCACCAGCTCCCCCGCTCCCTCCTGTCCATCAGGGAGCTCAGACAGGGGCTCAATGGAAACCCTCTTTTCCGAGCTTATTTATCATAGAATTGTAGAATGTTAACAGGTTGGAAGGGACCTTAAAACCCATCCAGTGCCACCCCCCTGCCATGGGCAGGGACACCTTCCACTAGCCCAGGTTGCTCCAAGCCCTGTCCAACCTGGCCCTGGACACTCCCAGGGATGGGGCAGCCCCATCGTCTCTGGGCACCCTGTGCCAGGGCCTGCCCACCCTCCCAGGGAAGGATTCCTTCCTAATATCAACCTGAATTTCCCCCCTTTCAACTTGTACCCACCAGTCCCTGTCCCACCCCTGCAGTTCCTAAGGGAGGGTTCCCTGCAGCTCCTGCAAGGGGTGTGAGGTCTCCACACAGCCTTCCCTTCCCCAGCCTGTGCTGCTGTGTTAGTGTTTCCCTCTACCACAGTGACCTCTGTGCCAGCCCTCAGCAGTGCCAAAGGGCCCTGCTGCCCAGCCAGCACCTGTCCCTGGGGAAGCCACAGGAGCCTCAGTGTTAGCCCAGTGCAAGTCCTTGCCTTGCTGTTCCATTCTGTGATTACTCACAATACTAATCACCCTCTGGTGCTTCTGGATCCCCCTGCAGAGTCTGCCACTCTTGGGTTGGGGGTTCCATGTTTGCAGGGTGTAACTGGCCACTCTTCATCATTTTCCTTGCTAGGTTTGCCTTGAATTACATCACAGAAAAGTTGAAATAGCAGTAATAAACCACTTCCTGTTTGGTGGGTACCATCTCCTTTTCTCACTGTGACTTGCTTTCTTACCAAGTGCAGTTTGGAAGCTCATGAAAACTTACTTGTTAGATCAAACTTGTGAAGATCCCATAGGAGATTATTCCTCTGATTCCAAATATAACCACCCTGTGATCTTAGTCAACATTTGCTCTAAAATTGTCCAACTGGAGATTGACTCCCTGACAAATTTGGGCAGCACCAGTGGCAATGTGAAGGTGGCTTTTTTTGGTTATGGACTTGGTTCCTTTTTTTCTGTGCACAGACATGACTGTGCTGGGGAGCAGTTTGGGTTTCCTCTGAAGCTGACTCATGTTTGCCAGATCCACGTGCACCCAAAATAGACCATTGCAGTGGGTATTATTTAGGCTACTTAATATTTTACCCAGTAGTCACTGAGCTTTCCCTGGTAGCCTGGATTGGTGAACTTGCTTTTCTTCTCCCGTTTGTCCACCCAAAGACAAACAAAGCCCACAGGTGAGGGTGGAGTGTGTCTCCATTCCTGTTCCTGCTGCTCCCCTGCCCTCCCACCTGCCTGGATTTTATAACTGGCACTGGGAATTGCCCAAGGTCATCCCTGAGAAAGCAACTCACTGTTATTCCTGCAGCGCCTCTGCCCCTCGGCTGGTTTCTGTACAGCTGGGACTCCTGCTTGCACAGCCTGTGGGAGTCCTGGGGCTTAATTAGTGTTAATTTCCTAGGTAATCCTGGCTGGTCTCTGTCTCAGTGCTGCTTCCTCCGTTGCAAATCCACAGCTGCTGCTGGGCTGGGGACCTGAAGGGGGCTGCATTTCTCAGGGGCCGTGCAGGTGTTGGGGCTGATGGGATGGGAGAACACTCTGAGTCTGGAGTCTGTGCTGTGGATTCCCATCTGGTCAGGCACACAAAGCAGCAACTCAGCCACAAGCACTGCCATCCCTCTTGAGAGCATCATCCTGAGGCCACCAGGAGGAGGGCAAAGCTCCTGGTACCTTATCCAGAGCAGGATCTTCCTGCCAGAAGGTTCCTCACCATCTACAGTCTGGTCTGGAGTGGCAGCTCTCAAGTACTGGTGTGATGAACTTGGACACACAACTGGAAGAGAAGGTGAAAAGATTTGTAGTTGCAATTTTTTTTCTCTGTTCCACAGGCTCTTCCCCGTTCTTTTCCATCCCCCAGCATTTTGCTTGTCTGCTGGCCCCTCGTGCCTTATAAACAGTCTCTTTGGAGCCGGGAGCAGTAGCTTTGCTGTGTGTGTGTCACAGGTGTTTAAAGAACTGCCTTTGAAATGAGTGAGAAGGTTAAATGGGAGGCAGTTTTCTCCACTTATGGATTCTATGAGTGAAGTTAAACACGAGGATGTAAACAAAATGTGAGCTATGCATTTGCAGGATGAAATTATCCTCGTTCCGAGGCTTCCTTTGGTTTTCCACAATTTAGAGTTACTTCCTAGTATTTACAAATATTGCTTCCTGAAAGGAGATTGTTATCAATGCTTTAGTGCTCCCTCAGGGCTCCAGTGACAGGGTGACCTGCAGGAAACCTAAATGGCCTCATTCTTAATTTAAATTCCTCCTGTCGGAACAGGAACAACTCTTTGGATTTGGAAACCTTTGTGCTCGGTGGTGGTCCAGCCCTGCTGGATCCAGGCTGGTGGTGTCACAGGGATGGTGCTTGGCAGCCCTGGGATTAGAGAGCCACTCCACCCTTGGAAGCTCCACTCTTGGTGTTGCCCTTCCCTGGGCACCTGGCACAGCCAGGGCTTGTGTAACGTCCTGCAGCGGCAGAACCGGCTCCAGCGAAGCCGGGCTCTTGGACACCCCGCCAGTGATTAATCAGGGAAGCATTTTCACAGCCTTGAATGGCAGTAGGTTTATTTTGGCAGGTGGAGCCCGAGAAAGCCCCCGCTGCCTCGGAGCTGGATCACAGTTTATTTGCCGTGACGCTTTCTCCTGTCTCGAACCTCCACCACAGCAAGGACTGAGGTCTCCTTTCCACCCCAGTCTTTGTGACGTGGTTCCATCCAGCTTGGAATGGGGAGTGCTGTTTTTTCAGACCCTCCCTAAACAGCACTCCTTGCTTCAGGGAACGTGGATGAGGAATGCAATATCCCCAGGACTGGCACGGTGGCAGCCCCAGCTTTGCTGTGGCGTTTGTCCTCCCAAGCCACAGGAGCTGGCACTGCAGACACCCCGGATATCCTTGGGGACACGGGCAGGGTGAAGTCATGTACCAGCCTGCCACACTGAATTCTTCAAATAGCCCTGTAAGAATCTTCCTGCAGGTGATTCAGTAACTGAGCTCATCTGGCAGATTTCTTTAATAGTGTCCTGGATTAAGATTGGGCGGCTTTAGATTTAGTATGACAATAACCCACCTTTAAAAGATGCTTGAGAAGTGAGTGATAAGGGAGAATTGATTATTCTGGCAGTTTTAGTAACATTCAAGATGTGAATTATTTTTGATGCAACAGCTCCAGATTCTCAGCACCTCTACTGCTGTGTTACACTTTGAACAGGAATGTAGGTTTGACTCAAGGTTCCTGTCCTTTCTCTTTTTTAATCTCCTTGTTGGCCAACAGGAGTTTTGTTGGTGCATCCATGAACTTCATGGCAGTTTGTTTTACTGAGGCTGACCCTAAATTTGATGTGCTCTAGAACACTTTCAGCCTCTCCCTCAGAGTGTAATGGTTAGGTAGGACTAAAAATGACTGTTTATATGATGTTATTGCCTGAGATACAAGATGTCTGTGGGCTGCAGGCCCAGGGCCAGCACTGGTTTTGGTTAGGGTGCTGTTCTTAGTTCTTGAAGCAGCAGAAGTGGTGATGTGTGTTATTTGCCTGTGCTAGAGCAAAGGCAGTCACTGCACAGGCACTGGGAGCTGGTGTCTGCCTTTAAAAACCCTCCTAGCATGGGTTTGAGACAGTCAATCAGACGGGTTGTTAGTCTGGCAGGATGTAATTCCATTTTCCTGAGTAGTTTGATTTCCTTTTGGCCTGTCTGTGCTTCAGCTTGTCACTGCCCTTGTGCTGAATTGATGTTGACTCCAAGGTGCTTTCGTGAGTAACTCAAGCGAAGGATTTTGGTGAAAAGATGATGATTTGCTTTTATCTGTAGTAAATGCAGCCTGTGAAAAGAACTTATAAATGCTAAACCTCTAGGCCCATCTGTACATAATTTTCCAAGCCCCATTTTATGGCTGCATGTGCTGGTTGCAGTTCCTGGTGCAGAGAACCAGCTGGCAGATGCTGTTCCTGTGTTTTAATCAGGTATGAAGGCACAACACAGGTCTGACACAGCCCAGAGACTGCTGTGGCTTAGGAGTTTATTAAGTTTACTCAAAGTCTTAAAGCGCCTCTAATTTAAGGCATGTTGATTTCCTCAGAAAGCTTTTGTTACTTTGGCCAGGGGCCATATTATGTAAGATATAATTATTTGGCCTCAAAGTAGTGATTTTAGCAGGGAAACAGTTTAAAGCATGCAGTGGGACACAGGTGGGGTGTGTCCAGGCAGCCACAGGTTCCTCGGTGCTGTGTCACAGGAGCTGGGTCTCATTCCCCTCCAGGTGCCAGGGGCTGCCCCGAGTGCCAAGAGGCAGGAAAGCCGCAAATAACCCGGAAAAGCTGCTGGGCTCGTGGTTTCCAAAGGGCTTTGAGGCTGCAGTTGGCAGCTCTGGGGTGGTGTTGTCTTGTGGACAAGCTGCAGGAGCCCGTGTGGGCTCTGCTGAGCAGGAGGGTGTCGTGAGTGGCTTTGCCCAGGGTGGGATGGGGTCCCACCTGCCATCAGAGCCGTGTCCAGAGGATCAGCAGCTCGGGTTCTGCTGGCTCAGGAGCCACAGCTGAGGTGTTTTGAAACCCTTTTTCCTTCTCTTGAAAAGAACTGTGAGGAACCTCCTTAAATTCCCTTTAACCAGCCACTTCATTTTCCTTGTGGTTTTTTTTCCTCTGCCCTAGATGGAGTCGAGGCAGTCTGGAATAACGTGTGTGGAATCGCCAGGCCATGTTCTGTTGCACAGTTTTCCTTTGAGATGACCTTTAGGCCTTGTGTTGGGTGCATTTCCATTTAGGGAATCCTTGAGCTATTTGATATTATTGTGGGAGGGGGGGGGAGGCTTAGATAGAACCAGAGTTTTCACTGTTTGTTTTCTGATAGTAGATTGCCTTCTGGCATATCTTCCAGAAGCTCACACAGCAAATACCAAAACAGGGTTGCTCAGAGGTGGCAGCAGCAGCTCTTGGGGACAGAGGGGACAAGCACAGGGACAGGTAAGGGCTGGTGTCCTGCTCATGCCCTGCTCAGCTGCAGCAGGGCAGAAGAGGAAAGGTCTGGCACTGGGAGTGTTCCCTGTTCCCTGAATTAGGCTGGACACCCAGCATTTCTCAAGATCCTGGGCACACTGGAGTTCTGCAGGAACTGTGTCGTAGTGCAGCCCCAGGGAAGGCTCTGGAGAGCAGCTCCTCCTTGGGTCACTCTACCTCCTGCTCACACATCCAGCTCTGGGACAGCAAGAGCTTGATTCTATCAGGAGTTTCTCAGTACCTTGTGAACTTTTTTTTTTGGAGCTTCTCAGCCCTGAGACAAAGCAGGGAATGTTACCAAGCAGGGCAGGAATTAACTTGCTGAAAGTGTTTTTCCTCACTTAAACTTTAATGACTCTACAAGGTGGCATAGACTGTCATCTTGGGAAAGCTCAGATTAGTGTTATATGGTCAAAATACTTGTCATGTATTTACTGTTGATTTACCAGGGGATGAACCAAGACAATGACTAGGGACAGACCACCTTGGGCAAACTGGCTGAGGGGTTGATTTTCAAAGTTCCATCCCTTTTCCCGGCCTGGCACAGACTTGTTTTGCTGTGGGGGAAGGTGCAGATCGTTCTGCTGGAGCGTTTTGTGGCCCATAAGTCACTGAGACGAGTTTCCAGCTATTTTTATTGCACTCATTTCCTTCACATCCATCCAGGATGCTGGTCCTCCTGCCGTCCTACTTTTTGTTGGAGCGGTGGCTGCAGTGCCAGCTGTGAGGAGGCAGTGCCAGCACCGTGTGTCCTGCTGTCATGCCAGACCTTCCTGCCTGGAACAGGCTCTTGTTTGGATGCCTCCCTGGATCCTCTGTCCGTAGCTGAAGGAATACCTTGATCCCAGGGCACATGGTGCTGCCAGAGATGCCTCTTGCTGGTTCCATGTCCTGGATAACAACCTGTCCCTGCTCTCAGGAGGGGTTTGGTGGTGGGAGCACCAGCACAGACCACCTGCCTGACTTCTGGCTGACCATGAAGACAGTTGTGCCCAGCCATTTTCCCTCTTCTTTTGTTTTTAATTTTAATTAAGCTTGGGTACAGTATGAGGGAGAGAGAGGAACGTGAGGGGGCCATGAACCAATTCCAGGGTTCAAGAAGCAGCAATAAAGGTGCCATTATAAATGAGCAATGGCTTGTGAAGGGCTGCAATCTGCTCATGTAGGTTACTGGGTTGATGCCACTGGTTTACTGATGGTTCTTTTTTCTGGCTGGGTATTTTGGCAGTTTTTTCAGTTGGACTGTGAGGAATTGGTCCCTGGTGAATTTTGGGTTATTTCTCCAGGTCACTTTAATAGTTGCAGAACCTGTCTAATAACCCTGAGCTGCTGTTCCTGATCAAACTGTGATGAACAACCTCAGTAATTGCAGTGGTGTTGGTGTAATTGTCACCCAACAAGCTGCAATTTGAAGTTGAGCCCCACTGCTTGGCCAACGTGGTGCTGTATTTTATAAGCTTTTAAAATCCTGATCCCTTTGTTTTGTTACACAGTGCTCCTATCTGAATCAGCCTGTGATGAAAACCTCCCACGTGCCCTTGCCTTGTAATTACACATTGCCAAACAGTCAGTGCTGTGGGGAAGGTGCAGCAGGAGCTGGTGTTTCAGCAGCCAGCCCCACTCCTGGTGCAGAGTGTGCAGGTGCCCTGTGATGGGTGCTGGGGGCTGTGTTCCCACTTGGGCAGTGTGTTTTGGAGCCCGTGGTGCCACAGACTGGGTTGGTTTGCCCTGCAGAGGCTGCTGGAATCAGAAGGAAGGGCTGTGTGTTCCAGGGCTGTGGAGACACAAGTCAGAGCTCCTGCAGGTGATCAGGGAGGACCTCAGGAGCAAAGCACTGTGAACCCACCCAGTTAAACCAGGAATGTGGGCACTGCCCTCGCTGGGGAGGGCGGTCAGTGTGTGAGCAGGCCAGCAATAACTGACCAGAAAGGATCCTACATTCCTGAGTCTCCCTGGTTCATGGAGGGGGTGTTTGATGTTGTGTTTATGGTGACACTTTGGTACTGAAGTGGTGCTTTACTTTGCCACGGACCCCCGGGTGTTTGCACCCTCTTCTTTCCCTACTCACTGGGGAAGGTGGGAGGCTTAAAAGCAAGGCAGCCAAGCAGCAGCAAGTTAATGTTTAGTTATAGTAATATCTGGTTTATTCGTTGTTCATTTAATCCTCAGTTGCCCTGAGTGGATGGTCTGGTTGCAGATTAACCACCCCATTGATAGGGGTGCATGTGAGCTCCATTCAGAGGCAGCAGGTCCTGGCAGAGCACCCTGGTGTGATGCTGGGAGAGCCTGTCCCTGCTGCTTCCAGCCTGGGGAGCTGGATCACTGTTCCCTCAGCCTGTGGAGCTCCAGGGAGTGAAGCTGCAGAGCTGAGGTGGCTCCACACACAGAGACTTTGGCCTTTTGACACACAAAGCTTTGGCCTTTTGCACCATGTTCTCCCAGCAGGGACCCCAGGGAAGGAGCTGCAGGGATGCAGCAGGAGGTGATCCCCACTTCTGCACCGTGGGCACCACACAGGAGCACACAGGTGTTAAAATCTCTTTGTCCAGTCAGTGGAAACCTGGTCACTGCTGCCAATGACCCCAGAATTTCACCTGCCCCAGTGCAGGTATCCAGCAGAAGGTTTGTGGCTGGAGCTGGGAATGAAGTGCTGCTCCTGCATGGGTTTGGCAAACTGGGCTTGTCCTGCAGGGCTGCTCGGATGGCAGGGATGGAACCTGCACCCAGGTGCCTGTGGGAGCTCTGGGAGTGTGCACAGACCTGCTGAGGAGGGTCCCTGTCCCAGCACTGCTGCAGGAGCTGGTGAGGACACGGGGCTTGGGGGGGCTCAGGAGCAGGAGGGTCCTGCAGGGGGTCACAGAAATGCAGGCTTGGCACCATCGGTGGTGCTGCTCCCGGGGGTGCTGGGTCCCAGAGCATGGAACAACCCAAACAGGGAGTGCTGAGCCATCCATTTGGAGCTGAGTAATGGGCTGTGAGTGGCAAGGTCACGGATCAGTGCAGAGGGTCAGGAGAGGACACTGCACGCTCTGTGTGACACCAGGCTCAGCCAGCAGCTCGAAAACATTCACGGGCACAGGGATGCTTGTGGGAGGAGAGCAGCCAGGAGGGACAAGGAAATGGTGCTGTGACTTCAGAAAATGCAGGCAGGCTTTTGATTTAACACCTATAAACAGGTTTGTGCCTCTGTGTTTAAAACAGGATAAATGAGAAGAAATGGAGATGGTTATTGTGGTGAAGTGGTTTGGGGAGGACAGTAAATCAAGTTGGACTGGATAAACTAAAAGTGGAAACAAGCCCCCAAACCTGAGCTAATGGAATTACATGGTATCTGTTACCTCCTCTCCCCACTTTTCCTCACTCCCCATATCTCCACCAAAAAAAAGGGGAAAAAAGAGAATTTAAGGACCAGCACTGGTACTAGATGATAGCAGGGAGATGGTGAGTTCTCCTTGGTGGGAAGTTGTTCTCTCCAGAGATGGAGGAGGAGCCACAATGTTCCACAGCCCAGATGGGATATTTTCAGTGTCCTCTTCAAGTGGTGTTAAAGTGTTTTGGATCCCTGCTCTGTCTGGTTACACCAGCAGCTCTGGGCTGAGGGATGGAGTTTTCCTGTATCAGGTTGCTGGACAGTTGAGGAGGGTTTTTGCATGGCCCATTTCCTAGAACCATTGGCATTTCCACTGCTGAGCTGTGATTCTCTTAGGTCTGAGACAGGAATTTCACCCCACAAGCACACAGCTTCCAAAGCCAAGCCTGAGAGAGGAGAAGGGATCATTAGCTGGGGTTTATCTCCTCTGACCTGGGACTTTGAAAAAAGTGCAGATAGGTGATAAAAAGTGTCCTTATCAGCATAATGACCCGTGCAACTTCTGCAAGCTGCTGATTTTCTGCATATGCTGTTAGTGCCACTCTGTGCTCCAGCCAAAGGCCAAGGAGTGGTGCTTAGGATGAGTGTAGATAGGAAAGTGTCAAATTCCTTTGATCTCCTCCTCAAAGGACAGAGATTCGAGCAGGAAATAACTGAGCTTTATTTCTTTTCCTGTAAGTCTCCCTTGAATATATTTAAGAGGAAAAGAGTCATTTCATGAATACATTGCACTCTCCTTTTGACAAAACCAGGATTTGTAGTAATTTTGTTGGCACTGCATGAAAGGGCTGTGACTGAAACTCTTGAACCCTGTGCTTGTCTGCAAGTCCATCAGACCATGTCATTGTGTCCAAAGCTATGGATGAATTTTCTGAGTGGATTGTGGAAGTGACCATTGAGTGAGAAGGGCAGGTCAGAAGTGTGTGTGCGATATTTGCTAGAAGGAGCAAAATTTAAACCTTAGAAGTTCATTTCTCCTAGATGTATCAAAAATAAAGAGTCAGAGAATCCCAGGATGGTTTGGGTTGGAAGGGACCTCAAAACCTACCCAATCCCACCCCTGCCATAGGCAGGGACACATTCCACCAGCCCGGGTGCTCCAACCTGGCCTTCTACACCTCCAGGGCTGGGGCAGCCACAGCTTCTCTGGGCACCCTGTGCCAGGGCCTGCCCACCCTCACAGGGAACAATTTCTTCCCAATATCCCATCCAAACCTTCAGCTTCAGGCCATGGCTATGTTAAATAAAAAGAACATGAAAATACTCTGCTCCTCGAGGATTTGGATGTGTGCAGAGCTGTGTAAATTGTTGCATTACAATTTACTGAATATCTAAAATGCAAATAATAAGGGTTGTGTATGGTGTGGGTTTAAATTCTTTCATTAATATCTGTGAACAGAATGTCCTTAGTTAACCAGAGGCTGCTTTGGGGTGAGGGTTTGCAGCTTTGCTGCTCATGGATAAACATGGATAAACTGAAGTCATGATGTGTGTGCTGATACATAATGGTTGGCAGTTGTATTCCACTATGGAATTACAACTGACTGAGCAACATATTATAAGGCACTTGAAGCACATCTTGTTTTCAGAAGTCCTTGGAAAACTGGCAGTGGACCCATTCCCCTCATTTGCTGTTCCCTGATGGAGGGTGATCAGTGAGTGTGTGGGGAGCTGGGAGTGAACATCCCTAATTTATAATTATTAGTAATTCAGGAAGGTCTAGATTATTCCCCCTGTGCAAGTATGGATGAGATACCCACTCATCCCTTCTGCAGCAGGGAAGGGTAACACAAACCACTTAACTTAAAAAAAACCCACAGAAAAATAATGTTTTCCGTCCAATAGGTCATTTTATATATCTTTTAAAAGGTTTAAAGGGATTGGCAGTTTGTGACTGCCAGACTTGTTGATCCCAAGTGTTTCTCTGTGTTTCATGGCAGCACCTTCAGCTGATTGCTCAGGGGAGGGACGGAGGGAGGGAGACACATAGCTGGGTTTGGAGGAGGATGTGGCAGCCCCGAGCTGGTAATTAAACTGATTCCTAAAAAAGACTGATCTAAATAAAGCTGATAGCAGAATTAAGTGGAAAACCCGTGCTGCTCTTATTGGAAGCAACAGTGATGTTCAGCTCCTACCTGGGGCTGCCCTGGGGGGAACTGGGGGGCTCCCAGCACTGCTCTGCCTCCAACTGGGGCAGCTGCTCCGGGACTGGTGTCCAAAGGAGTGTGATCCTCCTGCAGAGGAGCAGCAGTTCTGCTCTGTGCTGCTGCCTTTCAGTGCCTGCCAAAGCCCAGAGGATTCACTTAGCCCCACTCCAGGCTAAAGCAGTGCTTTCACTAAGTAATTAGCGGCTGAAAACTTCATTATGAAACTTTTCTGGTAGACTGTCAGAGACTGTCACTAACTAATGCCCATTTCCTGACAAATGATACTTTACAGAAGTAGCAGCCTGCCTGAATCCTTGGGCTGATGGGTCGTTTAAAAGATCCTGTGTTAAATAATTTCACAGGGCTCTGAATTCCACTCGCCTGGAATTAAAACTGTGGTCAAAGTCAGCTCAGCTTGAGGCAGATAAGTTGTAGATATTTTTCTGCTTATCTGCATGTTAACTCTGAATTGAGTGTATTTGTGCTGTCTCACGTTGTTATTTGAATAGTTTTTCAGCTTCTGAGTGGGAGCAGTCTTGACAGAAAAAAATATGTAAAATGTGAAGGAAGTAAAGGAACACAATCTTTCCGGTGATAATTTGGAAGGATAAAGCCAGCAGCATGTAAATCAAGTAATCTGTTTTACTAATCAGACCTTTTAAGTCCTTTTCCATATTGCTGATGTTCCCCTGGCTTATCACTGTGTACAGTTGGCATTTGGGAATTCTCTCCTCCTGCAGTGGGTGATGAATGCACAAATAGCAGCGCTGCTGCTGCTTTTCCATTCACAGAGTGTAAAGTGAGGGACTTCAGGCTGTTGTGCAAATTCATTTGCTGATCTTGCCAGTCCTACCCTGCACTTCCATTCCCACAAGGGTGTTTGAAGCATTCCCTGTGTTATTCCTTCTCTTTTTCCCTTTATGAAATTGGCCTTTCAGGGAGAGGGAGAAAGATCCTGGTGCTGAATCTGCCAGGTTATCACACTCATGGCTTTGGCTGAAAGCACCACACTTAGGGGTAGCAAAAAAACCCCTTTATTTCTCACCCAAGCTTTCTGTAAAATACTGGTTGCTTTTTAACTGGAAGGACAAACCAGTAAGGCCTTTTCAGCATTGGTAGGCAGCTGTAACCTCATTTCTTCAGAGCCTGGGGGTTTGTTTTCCAGGGCACCTGCTGCTCCCTTCCTGGTGATGGGAGAGGCTGGGAGATGGAGGAGAGGGATTCCAGTGCAGTTCTGGTTCAGTTTGTCATGAGGGACATGAAGCTTTTCCAGTACAAAACAAGAATAAAGAAGTCCCACAACAAACCTGAGCCAGTCTGTATCCAAAATGGGAACTTTGCTGACTGGACATGCTTTCAGGGAAGCACAAGGAGCCGTTAATGGACACATGGTGTGGAAACGGATTTGCTTTGTGATCTGCAAACTCAATTTTCCCCTCCAGTGCCTGTGGCTCTTTGTCCCCGTGCACTGGCTGAAGTCCTTGGTGTCTGTGCCCTGTCAGTGACAGTCTGGGCACAGCTGGCCCTCACTGTCCCTTGGGCAGCCGAGGGGCTGGATGGGCAGCTGGAGGGCGGACATCTCAGTGGTTTGTGCACCAGAGCCTTTGCTGGGGCTGCTCCGGGCTGGGCCATGGGAGCTGGGGCATCACAGTGGGCTGGGAAACCCAGGAGTGCCTGGAGAGGGTCAGTGTCACACACAGCCCAGTGTCACACACAGCCTGGTGCCACAGCCCAGTGTCACACACAGCCCAGTGTCACAGCCCAATGTCCCAACCTAATGTCATAGCCTGATGTCACAGCCCAGTGTCACTCCCAGCCAGGTGTCCCAGCCCAGTGTCACACACAGCCCAATGTCCCAGGCCAGTGTCCCAGCCTGGTGTCCCAGCCCAGTGTTACACGCAGCCCAGTATCACAGCCGAGTGTCCCAGCCATGTGTCACAGCCCAATGTCCCAGCCCAGTGTCCCAGCCAGACAGTGCACAGGACTGTGCAAGGCCTGTCAGTATTTGTGCTGCAGTGATGTGGTACAAATCCTGCACCAACTCAAGTGCTGCAGAAACTGAGTCATTATTTGCATACTTTGCATAGTTATTTTTGCATGGCTTGCATGGCCTGTGTTAGTGTAAATAAGTGTAAATAAGGAACCCGGTTTTATTTCAGCTGTAACGTTACCAGAGGACTGAGCAAGACTCTGGGAGTGCTGGCCAGGGGGTTCTGTGTCTCGGTGCTGCAGGATGATTGCTGGCTTTTCCAAGCCTGTCTCAGACAATGCTGCATTCAGGGGGCTCAGCACAGCCACAGACCAGCACTGGCCACGAGCTCAACACATCAGAGTATTCCTTTACAGCACAACAATGAGGCAGCTGAGCGGCAGCAGCTCCAGCCAGCTGCCTGCTGAAGGAGTCTCCAGGCATCTCCAGGGAAAACCTGTGGAATACTGGGGCTTGTGGAGAGGGCAGAGGTGTAATTAGACAGCAGCATGAGGTTCTGTTAATTGTGCAGTGTGGACAGAGAGATGGTGCAGGATATCACACCAGATAAGGGGAAGAACATGGCTGAGAAAATAAGGTTGCAAATGGTCAGTGCAGTTGCTGGGGTGGGTTCAGGTTGTTTTCTGCACGAGGATGCTGCTCTGTCGGGGTCAGCAGGGAGTGGTGGTTGTTTCCTGGCCTTTGTTTTCCTCCATCTTTCTGGATCTTTCTGTTGGCTTGCAGGATTTTATAGTCCCTTCATATCCCTTGCAAGAAGGTTGTTCAGAAGTCTGAGCCTGCCTGGGCAGCGCTTGGACAAAGCCAGCACTGCAGAATTCCCACCCCACCGAGCCAGGGCCGTGGGATAAGGCAGGACGTTCCTCATGGTGCAAGTCTGTCCAGCCTCCAGCCATTGCTCTGGGCTTTGCCTTCTGGGCAGCTTTTTGGGCAGTTTTGTCCCCTGATGTGCCTGGGGGCTGTGTAGCCTTTGAGCCAACAGTGGGAACAAAGCTGAATTCCCAAAACTGTGGGATGAGATAATCCTGGTGTAGCAAGGACACGGGGTTTGAAAGAGGAGGTGGTGAATGAAATATCTCTTTTTAAGTACCTGAGTGCTGTAACAGCAGAGGGGAAGGAACATACTGGACCATGAAGTCAGTTTTTGGTCACTGCAGGAAGCCAGATCTTCCAAACACATCCACAGGAGGAGCTCAGCCGAATCCAGCAGGACTCACAGGTCCTGCAGCTCCCACTGTGCTGCTCTCCCGGGATGCTCCCATGGCACCAGCCCTCAGTTTCCAGCCTGTGTTGGCCAGGCTGGTCCATTCCCATTTTCCTTTTGTCTGGACCTGTGTAGTGTTTGGTTTAATGAGTTCTTCTGGCAGGAGGATACTCATCTCCCCCTGTCTTTATAGGTGATTACTTCCACCTTTTCCTCCTCCTCAGCTGGTTTATGAGCCTTATGCATTGAAACGAGCTCTCTTGCATGACAAGCTCTGCACTCTCCTCACCTACTCCAGCTGACTTGGCGTGTGGTGGGAGCAGAGAGGAGAACCTACCTGACTTTGGACCTGTCTTTTGATTTTACTGCCCTTTTGTAGATTATGTGCTTTTATTTGGCAGATTAAAAGGAGATTGTGGGCAGGTGGCCATCTCTTGTTTGCTGCTATCCCATGCCGTTCTCCTCTTTCCTGGTTAGATCTGGGATAATTCACCCTCAGGGCAATGTCCTGCTCAGAGCACAGTAATGTGATGACTGCACTGGGATTTTACAGCCAGATTTGTCACATGGAAACTGGGAGTGTGTTTCACTGCTCCACACACAGCTCTCTCTACCTGTGCCTGCAGCAACTTGCTCTCCTGCGGGTTGGAATAAACCCACAAAGCTTTTGTTGTCCTGGAGGCTTTTCAAAGTCCTTCCTTTTGTTTCATTATCTGTTTCAAGTCCTGCTCTGCTTGTGGAGCTCCAAAAGGAGCCTGCAGTGCTTCCCCTGCAGCAGAGCTGGGGCTGGCTGACGCAAATAGGGATGGAGGTTCAGTGACTCCTGTGTTTGGTGGTTTGGCATTTTTTCAGTGCAAGGTTAGTACTTTATATTTAAGGGGAGAGATTTTATGTTATTCCTCTTTCCACATCTCACAGTTTTAGCCTTAACCAACGTTCCTTAGAGCTGGCTTAGCATCCATGTCCCATTTTCCTTCCCCCAGCCTTACCTCGTGGGTCTGCAGGGCTCACCCAGGGCTGGCTTTGGAGCTGAATCAGCCTCGTCAAATTACAGTGTGCTCAAGCCTTGGTTTGCTGAGTGGCTCAGAGTTTACCAGTTTTCTTTTAGAAAAAAGTGACATCATTACAAAGAACTCTCCTAACCTCCTTCCCCACGCTGGCTGAGGGCTGTGGGTGAGCAGAGGGTTCCTGCCCTGCCCTGTCTGCTCCCTCTCTGCAGGAAAGGAGTGGTGCCGGACGCGCTCCCAAATGGCATTTCCGATGTTGTTGAACTGGCAGCATCTGACCACGGAGCCCCTGCAGGCCAGCTGAGAGCAAGAACCTCACCTGCAGCCAAAGGAACCTGATCTCAGCTTTTCTGGCCCTTGGGGTGGATCAGAACCTTGTGGACATGGATATTCTGAGTGTTGCAGACGTGCATATTCATGGTCAGGACAGACTTGGATCGTTTTCCCAGTGCAGGGGGGTTGTACCGACGGGACAGTTTTTTGGGCTGTTCTTCCAAGAGCAGCAAGAATATTTGAGCTCTAGTTCTGCCAACGCAAATCCTGTTTATCTGAGGGCTCTTGTGAGAGGCTGCTTCGCTGTGAGATAGGTCAGGAGCGATTTGCTGAAAGCCTTGAAGTCCTGCTTGACAGCTGAGTTTATTTCGAGATTTACCTAAAATAAAGTCTTTAAGCAGCACTGACCTCTCAGCAGAGACCCCTATCACATACAAAAGGCACAAGTGCCTGAGGCACACAGGGGAAGTGTGTCTTAGCAGTCACTTGCTTCCCAAAGCACGAGGAGAATGGTTGTCCCTTGTGTGAGTGCAGGCTGCACATTCTTGCCTTTCAAACCAGGTAAATAAGGTTTCAGTGCCAGAAGTCTGCTTAAATTCCCTTCCTTGGTGAACACATCCTGAAGGCCCATCCTTGACTGTCCAGGGATGGGAGTTCTAATGAAATGTCTTCAGGCAGGTTTGCAAAAAGGATGGGCTCAAAGCCTGCAGTAATGGATTTTATTGTATATATTTAATGGGAAAAAATAACTAAGACTTGTTACCCCTTTTGGGGGAGTAACCCAAATCCCATGGGGCGTTTGCAGCAGGGAAAGGAATTGACCCTCCTCTGTGGTCCAGAGGTGTGGAGCTGCTGGATCATTCTTCTTCCCATGCACAGAGGATGGAGGAGGACAAAGCTGTTTCTCATACCCAATATTGCAGTATTTCATATTCAGTATTTCAGTTTGTGCTTTGGGGTTCACAGATAAGCTGGAAGTAGAGAATAGTTGGAAACCATCAGTTTTATTTTCTTCACCACCTTCAGTGGGACTGGTTCAGCTGGTAACCCATGCAGCTGAGGCTCCTGCAGCACCCCTGATTTGTCTGGAATTATTTGCTTTTCCTTCTTTTATTAACATATCCTTTACTTTAAACTGAAGGTCTGTGCTCAGGGGCTGGCTGGGCTGTGGCTGACTGAGCAGGTTCAGTTCTGGGGCATCTGTGCAGCATCAGGAAGGGCTGAGAAAGGAGCACCTGCTGATGGGAAAGCCCCGGTGTGTGTAAAGCAGAGAGTGCTGTCAGTCCAAGCAGGGGGAGAAGGAGCAGCTCCGGGCCAGGAAGGTCCTTCTGCAGTGAAAAAGGATCCATAATCCCAACAGCTGCTCTTCAGCCCTTGGGCATTGGACAGGTGGGCAGAGGCTGGCACAGGATCACTGAGGAGCCCTTGCCCACTGTGGGCAGCCTGTTTGTCTTCTGGGCCAGAGGAGGTCCATGTAAATGATTAATTAGAAGTTCCCTTTCCCCTTTCCAGCCCGGTGGGTGTCTGTGTAAGGGTGCGTGTCCTGCAGATGTTGTTTGGGAGTGTGGGCTCCAAGCCTTGCCAGCTCACTCTTTGCTTTATTTGTACTGAGTGCATTTGAAGTTGCATCATTTCCTCGGTAAGAACAGTTTTATTTTTGACTGGAGTGTTTGTCAGGTGGGGGAAATCCTAAATGTTGAGTGCTCCCTGGTGGTGAACATTTCTGCTCCAGCGTTCCCATTCCTGCAGTGTGTTTTCCAGCATGTGAACATGGGCTGTCTGGACTTAAGGAGGGATTTTTTTCAACTCCCTTCCCTACACATAAAAACTACAAAAGAAAGTAAGAGCCTTTTTCTTGCCTTAGTGGTCTTCTTTCCTGAAGAATAACCTCTCTCCCTTGAAATTAGTTATAGTCTGTGACTAGCTGCTTTTTATTTTCTCATTATCAATTGATGTTTTAATGAGGTAATAAAAACTGGTATAATGAAAGAGCTGATGTTCCTAAGAAAAGATCACAAGAATTAAATGCTGTGAATTTCTTTTTGGCTGCTGAGCCAATGGAGAGAGGGGACTGAGGGGAGACTCCTTGGGGTCTGCAGCTCCAATCTCTGCTCCCTGTGAGCAGGGACAGCACCTAGGGAAGGGCTGGGGCTGTGTCAGGGAGGGTTAGGTGGGATCTCAGGGAAAGGCTCTTCCCCCAGAGAGTGGTGGGCACTGACCAGGCTCCCCAGGGCAGTGGGCACAGCCCCAAGACTGCCAGAGCTGCAGGAGGGTTTGGACAACAGGACAGGGACAGGGTGGGATTGTTGGGGTGTCTCTGCAGGGATCACCTGGAGTTGGTGATCCTTGTGGATCCCTTCACACTCAGGGTATCCTGTGATTCTATGACATTGATACAGAAATGATTCAAATAGAATTACTGCAGGGAAATGTTTTGTTGCAGCACAAGCTGATGTGACTTCCATGAGAGACAGAAACCAGGGTTTGACCACGGGGTGTTGCCTCAGGAGTAAATATTGGTCTTCCTTTTATCAAGTGGACTTCTGTTCCTTTTAGTAACAAAAGTCCAGTCCTACACCTGAACCTCAGCCCTAAAATGACTGTGCTGGCCCTGATGCTGAGGAGTGTCCCCAGATGGAGCAGGGCCCTTGTGGATGAGCCTTTCCAAAAAGCACCAAAGAGCTTTGTCCTGGCAGGACAGTGACTGTACCACAGCTCGTGCTCCTGTTTGCACTGCCCTGGTGGGTTGTTTTCCGAAGTTCCCAGGAGTTCTCCCTGGGCCAGGCAAACCCTGGCTGTCCCACCAGGAAAACAGGCCCTGCTGTTCTTGGATGCTGAGCTGAGCTGAGCTGCTCTGAGCATGAAAAGGGGCTTTATCAGCCGGGAGGGGCGAGAGCTGCGGCTCCTGTTGGGAATGGCTGAGCACAGCCCTGGAATTTTAACTCCAGTGCTCAGGAGTTAAAGCAAAACCCACCGAGAGGTAAATGGAGGTGTCAGCTGTTCAGGAGCTCTGTCTCCCTGGAGCCAAGCTGGAGACAATGCCTGTTTGTCAAGCCTGGAGATGGATCCTTCTCCTTCTTCCTCATCTCCATCTGCCTTTGGCCACAGAGTTGAAGACACGACTCATCAGAGCCCAGAAAAACCTTCCAGAGCTTGACTGGGACTCAGTGGTCCTTGGGGGTCCCTTCCAGCTCAGGATATTCCATGGTTGTGTGAGTCAGCCAAGGACACTGAACTGCCACGGGAGGAAACTTAAACTGGGCTCTGCCACGGCGAGTTTACATAATTCATTACTTAAGGAGGAGGTCAGAGTATTGGGTGCTGCGATGGTGACTTGGCACAATGGGCCTTTATTCCTTCATTTCTCCTGAGCAGCTGAAACAGCCCCCCCTTTGCCCTCCCTGGGGCCAGGAACCCTCCAGCCTGTGTGTGGCAGCACTGTGGGGCTCCAGACCTGCCCCAGAACCTGCTGGGTCTTTATTTTCCTCATCACCTGTGCCTGGAGCAGCATCACATGCTGGAGAGCACTCTGGTGGGCACCTCACCTCTTTTGGACGTCCAGCTCCAAAAGATGGGACTGTTCTGCTGATTGTGGTGTCCTTGTTGTGGTTTCCATTACATATTTATGTCCCAGAGTGACTTGATCTCCTTAATAGCAACAGTATTGTGTGGGTTTGGCTTGTCAAGCTCTCCTATGTATATGCAGAGTCCCTGCAGGGCTCCTGAGAGGGCAGGAGCCTGGTATCTGATCCCTCTGCACCTTCTGCCTCCTTAGGATCTTCCAAATCCCACAATTCCCACCTGCTTTGTGCTTCTGGGAGTTAAAATTAAGGGTATGGATACTGATAATTACTTTTAAGCTTGTGTTTTCTAAGTCATTTTTGGTGGTTTTCAAACAGCATATATCTCAAAAATATCAAATATCTTTGCATTTAAGCTCATGAATGTTTTGGGAAATGTATATGAAGACCCTTTCAGTTAAAACTGAATGCAGGAGTAAAAGACATTTTGCAGTTCTTGTGTCTTTTCAGTGCAGTGTTTCTGGAGGAAGCGAGAGCTGGAGGCACAAGCACTTCCAGAGAGTGGAATTCTGGTTGCTGGATGATATTCCTTGAGTTTATTACACCTGCTAAAAAAGGGACGCTGCCAAGATGCTGCAGAATATTCTCAAATGAACAATAGGAAATGTCAGGGCTGTCACCACATGGGGGTGGTAATAAATCCAATAAAGTAATGCTGGAATTTGTGCCGGAGTCCAGGAGGGAGTCGAGGCCCCTGCGCTCTGTTTGAGGGGCTCTGGTGCCATCTAATGCTGAGAGCTTTAAGTACAGCTGCAGACAGGTATTTGTGGTACCAAAGCCATGTTTGGGGGTTGATCCCTAAATCTCCCATCATCCTCTCTCCTCCTGCTGTCTGAATTCTCCAGCTGTTAACCTGGACAGATAGCTTCCAAGAAAATGTGGATTTCTTTGGAAGCAGCTTTTAACTGAAGCACTTTTTCTAAACAACCCTCCAGTTGTTTTCTGTCTTGTTTGCAGAAAGAATCCAAGGGTCAGGTAGGGTTTAGGAAAGGTCTAATTTAGGGTTGTTTTCACACATTCTTAGGAATCTTTCCCCTCGGGTTTAGCAGCAGTGGTGGTACCAAAGTGCCTTCCAGGGGAAAGGAGGGAGTGGAAGCTCAATGCTGGAGCTGAAAGGCTGCAATTCCTTCCTTGGCTTCTGTCTTTGGTTACTTTCTTCCAGGTGTGACCAGTGAGGGGCTTCTGAACTTGGGCTTCTCTGGCCTGAACTGGGTTATGGGCAACTGCAGACTGTGGAAAAAGGATTTGCTGGAAATCCCCTTTATGAAGCAGCTTTTATTTGCTCCTCACGCTCCTGTTTGCTTATTCTCAGTTGTAGAGACAGTACATTGTCAGTCCCATATCTGTAAGTGAAGCAGCAGTAGAAATGTCCTTTCCAGGTGGTGAGTCTCAAGGCCAGCCGTGGTTCATAGCTCTTGCACCCTCAGGTGTCTCTGTACCTGCTGCTGTGCCATGCAGGGCCCCCTGCTCAGGGAATGTCCCTAGACAGGGTTTCACTGGGGCGTTCCCATGCAGTGCTGGATCAGAGCTCCCTGTGGCTCTTGCCAGGCGTGTTCCAAACCTCCCCTTGGCTCATTTGCCCCTCTTGTCGCCCCCGGCAGGTTTGAGAAGGGCCGGATTTACACCTTCATTGGGGAGGTGGTGGTTTCCATGAACCCCTACAAGAACCTCAACATCTACGGCCGGGACACCATCGAGCAGTACAAGGGCAGGGAGCTCTACGAGAGGCCTCCCCACCTCTTCGCCATCGCCGACGCCGCCTACAAAGCCATGAAGAGACGCTCCAAAGACACCTGCATTGTCATTTCAGGTGAGCTGGGAGAGCCTCCCCTTCATCCCTGTGCAGCTCCAGGCTGAAGGACAGCAATGGTTTGGCTAATGGCAGATTTTATAAAGGAAACCTCCATTAATCTTGAGGCTGATTTGCATTTGAATCACAATTATTTCGTCTCCCGATCAAGAGCAGCTGTCGGGAGCTGGGTCTGTGCCTGCAGAGGGATAACTCCAGGATCAGCAGAGCAGGGCCTGTCTCTGCTCAGGAGCTGCTGGTGTTGTCCCTAAGCTGCCTGGCCACTCTTTGTTCTCTGCTCCAGCAGTGGGAGCAGGGCTTGTTCCCTGGCCAGTGGCTGTCTGGATCCTGGCACTTCCTTCCCTTGATGTCCCCGAGCTCTGAAAGGCGAGAGCCCCGAGCTGGGGGGCTGAACAGTGGCCCCTTGTCCTGCCCAGCCAGCCCTCTGCAAGCCTGGCTTTCTGCTCTAACAATATTCCTTTGATCCTCTGTGTGCCAGGCCCGTTCCCGACCTGTGAAATCCCACATCACAATTGCTCCAAGTCAGCTCGGCCACAGGGTTTAGAGAATGCCCAGAGTACACACAAAAGTTGTTTTAAAATAACAAATCCAACCCCCCAGATGCTGTTGGGGCAGGATTAAGGTGATCTGCAGAGATTTGCTTTGCTTTCTTCATCTCTTGGGTCACGGTGGTGTTTGTGCCCCCAGGTGAGAGCGGGGCGGGGAAGACCGAGGCCAGTAAATACATCATGCAGTACATTGCAGCCATCACCAACCCCGGGCAGAGGGCTGAGGTGGAGAGGTAAGGCTTGCCTGGGGCATGAGGGAAGCTCTCCTCTCTGGGGGGCTCTCTCTGTGGGCTGTGCAGCAGAGGGCTTCTTGTATATGCTGAATTTCACAGCAATTCCCTTTGTCAGATACTCCTGGGAACTACTGGGAATTTTGCAATATTGAAAAAAATAAACCAAACAATATCTAGAAATACCTTCCAATCAATCCCAACCATGTCGTGCTTGGACTCAGTGATCTCAGAGGTCCTTCCCAGTGATTGTAAATCACTTTTCCTGGGGCAAGTTGCCCGAAGTCTGGGTACATTAGCACAGCCTGTTGGTGCAGGGAGTGTATTCCATGGCCTTCCAGGCTCATGTGCTCCTGTTTGCAAAATGTGCCTCTTGGTCCTGGAGTAAAAGTGTTTGAGCAAAGAATGTGGATTTCTGCTGGAACAGCTTTAACACCAGCCTCGAATGAACTTTGCAAAAGTGTTGGAGAGATTGGTTTCAAAACTGAAATGTGTGAAGGAACTGAATTTTTGGTGCTGTTTTCAGTTGGTATTGGTGTTTGAACCGAAGAGCCTTTGCTGGCAGCTGCCCCTGATTTCCTGTGGCATTGCTGGTGTCATCCACATCTGCCCAGCTGTGTCATCTCAGAGCATCGCTGCTGTTACTGAACTCTGCCCAAGAAACGCCAGGGAGGAAAATGCCATGGTTTGTGTTGGGGTCCGGGCTCACCCTGTCCCCTCTCCCACCCTGCAGAGTGAAGAACATCCTGCTGAAATCCAACTGTGTGCTGGAGGCCTTTGGCAATGCCAAGACAAACCGGAACGACAATTCCAGCCGCTTTGGGAAATACATGGACATCAACTTTGATTTTAAAGGAGACCCAATAGGTGGGCACATCAATAATTACCTGCTAGAAAAGGTAAGGCCCCCTCACTGCCAGGTCAGACCTTTTGCAGGAGTGACTTGTGGAAGCAGAAGGGTTGCTGTTCGGACAGGGGTGTCAGCAGGTGAGGTGTGAGGGCATGGAAAATAAATCCAGGGCTTAATTTTCCCTCAGGAGTCAGTAAAGTCAGTGCAGTGCCTTGTCCTGGGACACCACGGCTTCCAGAGCTCACCAGGAAAGGGACTTCCTTACTCACACACTTCTGTGGGTGTGAGAACTTTAATCTCAGCTTTTATTCTGGATACAGTTTGCCATCTGCACAACTCCTCCTTTGTAAGTCCCTGCCCTGAGATCTCCCTGGTGGATCTGGGGGATCTCCAGGGCTCTAAGTAGCAACAAGCTGCTGGAGAAGTGTTATTTTGGAATAAAGCCATGGCCTTGTGTGATGTTTTAGTAGCCTTGGTTTTGTATATTCCAAGTGATCCTGAGCATAATTGTTTTTTTCATGTCATTAAGTGGTGTCTGAAAACATTGGAATATGTAAAAGTGTGGAGAAAAGGGTGTGAGCCATTAGCAGTTCTTGTTGTGTGAGACATGTCTGGCTTTAATTATGTGTTTGACCACATCTGCCAACAGCTTTTTGTTTGTGTTTTTTTTTTACTCTTCCCTTTATTTCCCTGAAGTCTATTTTCAGAATAAACACTTTATTTAAAAAAACAAAACAACAAACCCAAACATTTAACTTGGGATACTTTGATGCAGAAAAAGGGGCTGGGACTGCAGCTGCAGTGACTTAAATCCTGATGATTTGTTTCTCCTGATTGTTTATTTCATATTCTTGACTTCTCCCCAATTAAATTTGTTTCCATTTGAAAGCAGTTGAGGCTCTGGCCCGAACACAAACATTAACAGACAGTGGCTTTGCACTGCAGCAGAATCATGGAATTACAGAACACCCTGAGCTGGAAGGGACCCCCAAGGACCATCCAGCCCAACCCCTGGCCCTGCACAGACACCCCAACAATCCCACCCTGTCCCTCAGAGCGATGTCCTAACACTCCTGGAGCTCTGGCAGCCTTGGGGCCGTGCCCACTGCCCTGGGGAGCCTGGTCAGTGCCCACCACCCTCTGGGGGAAGAGCCTTTCCCTGAGATCCCACCTGACCCTGCCCTGACACAACTTTGTGCCTCATCACACTCTGCAGTTAAACTTTTGGCATAAAAGAAGGACTTGTTGCTTGTTGACTGACTGTCTGGTGCATTTAACTTCTTTCTGTGCTGTTACACTGGGTTGGAGTGAGTGCCCTGGAGAGTTGCTGGGGCTCCCTAAACAAGGCCCTTGTGTCACACAGAGCATTCCCTGGGGCTGTGACCAGTCCTGGGCATGTAGAAATGGTGACCAGCAGGCCCTGAGCATTTGTTTGTAGTCACAGAGTCCTGGTTTTCATTTCCAGCACTTAAATAATTCTGAAACTAAAACAACATTTTATTTGACTCTTCCATGCAAGGAATCCTGTGGTTGCCACGTGGGATTGCTGGGTGGGAGCAGGACATTGCAGCTGTTACACAACCTGGCCTTTTTTGATGATAGACTTCAAACTGCACCTTCACACCTGTGTGATGTTCTCCCAGCATGAACGAGGGGCTGGGGCAGTGGGGAGGTGCTGGGGGAGCAGCTCTGCACAGCCACAACACCCACCCCTGTGTTTTGTACCCCCAGTCCCGTGTGATCGTGCAGCAGCCTGGAGAGAGGAGCTTCCATTCCTTCTACCAGGTTTGTGTCCCTTTGCCAAAGCCAGTTCCTGGTCTCCAGCTCCCTGAGCACTCAGGGCTCTCACCCTCTCCTGTGGTTTGCAGGGGGTTCCCTTGTTGCAGCATCTGGGGTGGTCTTGGGTTCTTTGGGGAGGCTGGTCTGGGGAGGGGCATGGGAAGATTGTTTTCCATCCTGCAGTCCCACATTAACACGTTTATAAACTCAGAAGGAGGCTGACTAAACAAATATGGCAGGACACTGGACTTTGACTCACTGTTTTATTTGTAGCAAGTCTAATCCCTCTGTTTTCTCCTAAGGCCTTTCGTCCATATGGAAATAATTTTATGACACCATGTTGACTTTCTTGGTTTTTTGGAGGTCCTTTTTAATGTCTTCCACATTGTCCAGTGGTTCCCTGAGTGTCCTTGGGGGGATATGTTTGGCCTGTTAGTATAACCTTGATCCTCAGCCTTGCAGGGGGGGAAACATAGCTTTGTTTGTTTTTTTCCCACTTACTCAGTACCCCATGATGGCACGTTAGCACTTTTCTCATGGACGTGTCATTCCCATATGGAAAAGTCTCTGTGTGGAGCAGCAAAGGGAAGTGTGGTTGCCAAGGCACAGCTGTGGCATGTCACAGATGTAAACAGGGCTGCTCTGTGAGGAGGTTCAGGCTGGCTTTTTAAACTGCGACTCAAAGGACAGGGATTTGGAACCAAGTGCCCTGCCCCACTCAGACTGTGCCCCTCACACACATCGTGCCTCTAACTCCAGGTACTGGGGCATAATTAATATTTTTATTGTTTTCCTTGTCGAGCAGATGAGTTAGAGACAGAAAAAGGAGAGATTTTGTGTTTTCCATTCACCATTTCTTCACCCCTCTTTGTGCAGCTGCTGCAGGGAGGGTCTGACCAGCTGCTGCGTTCCCTGCACCTCCAGAAGGACACCTCAGCCTACAGCTACATCTGCCCTGGGGCTCACATCAAGGTGAGCCTGCCCTGGGGACACCAGGGCTTCAAGTGCTGCTTGAAGTGCTCAAAGCCCTGCTGAGTCAGCAGGAGCTGAGACCAGTGTCTGGGGGATGAACATGGAAAGGGGCCCCTGGGGTGTTATTGGTCACGGAGTTTCTGGCCCTGAAGACAAAGCTTGTGTGTGCTTAAAATCACAGGAAAAATATCCTGCAAGTGTGCTTGTGCATCCTACATTTAAACATTCTCATATTCAGTGCATTGTACAAAGCAGTAAAATGATTTGTTGGTAAATGCAGGTGTAGATATTGGACCTGCTGCCAGTGACAGACATTCTGACGTGCGGAAAAACCCCACAACTCGGTAGTTGTAGAGAAGATACGTTTATTCAGCGCTGGGTGCATGGGGGATTG
>JAWWTY010000076.1:3724277-3744282 GCA_035222235.1 Margarornis squamiger
GTTGGACGGGGCTTGGAGCAACCTGGGCTAGTGGAAGGTGTCCCTGCCCATGGCAGGGGTGGGACTGGATGGGCTTTGAGGTCCCTTCCCAGCCAAACGATCCTGTTATTCTGTGACTCTGTGGACAGCTGTCACATCCCCTCTCAGTCCTCTTTTCCCATGAGAAGTGTCCCAGCTTATTTAATTTCTCCGTGTTTGGAGGTTCGGTGCTTCTGGTTGTCCTTGCAGCCTTTGCCATCAATAAACACCAAAGAAGTTGCAATGACCTGTATTTCAATCTCTTCAGCATGGAAAACTCTACCTTCAGTTTTCATGGGATGAGAGAAGGTTCCTGCCTCGTTCTGATGGCAGCAGCCTTGTTCTGGTGATGGCAAACTTCTCTGCTTCCCTGACACAGGAGCCTTGGAAGTTCTCCTCATCTGTTTACATGAGTTGTCTCTTTATTCCCAACATCTCCCTTCCGTGGAAGGGGCAATGGTCACAGCCCCAAGGCTGCCAGAGCTCCAGGGGTGTTTGGACAGCACTCTGAGGGACAGGGTGGGATTGTTGGGCTGTCTGTGCAGGGCCAGGGGTTGGACTCAGTGATCCTTGGGGGATATTCTGTGATTCCTGGTTGTTGGCAGAGGCAGGGAATTCTGCAGGGTGCAGCCAGGATGGGATAATGGGGTGCCCTGTCAGACCAGTGGGACCCTGCGAAGGGTTCCCAATGGACCAGCAGCTCCATGTGGGTGGTGCTTGGGAGCTTTCCCAAGGCTGTGGGGCTGGATGGCAGCAGCAGCTCAGCCCTGAGGAGGGATGGGGTGTGTTTGGGATGGGGTGTGTTTGCTGCAGCCATGGCTGAGCCACAGGAGGAATTTGGAGCTCGGTGCAGCTCCGCATCCAGCACGGGGTGGGATGTGCTGGCATCTCCCACGTGTGAGCTGCTCACTCACTGCTCCTGTGGGGCTCTGTGTGTGCATTACTGGCCATGCTCTGCTCAGTGTGAGCTAATTAGTCTCTGAGAGGGAGCCTTCCCCCCTTCCCAGCCTGTGCAATATTGCTGCTGTTCAGCAGAGCAGCAGAACAAACACTCTCAGCTGCCTCGTGTGAGAAGAGAAAACAGCGCTTGGCAAATGAAGCTGCTCCTGCCCCTGGCTGGGTGTGGGCTCTGGGAGGAGCTGGGGCAGCAGGGATGCTCTGATTTAAACCCCTGCCCCCAAACCTCTGTGGGATCCAGATTCACTGAAGTCAGGAAAAGGCAGATCACAACCTGAGGGGGTGTGAGGGGGTTTGAGCCTCTCCATCACAGCCCTGCGGTGTGAGATGACCCTCTGGAAGCAATCAGGGCTGGGGTAATTAAAGCTCGCTCAGATGGCACGTTTGCCCGGGCAGAGGCCCCGTGACAGCCACGCTGGGATGTAAATATTTAATAACCCTGCCCGTGTGAGAGCCTTTAAAGCTGTGCAGGGAGGTTCATGCCAGTGTGAATTATGGCTTCTGTTTTATTCTTCCCAGCTTGGCTGCCTGAAGGGCAGCCCGTGCCGGGGCACATGAAATATTGATCCCAGCTGGGGTGAAAGAGGGCGAAGGGGGAGGTGTGTGGGGCAGGAAGGAGCTTTCCAAGGGTTGGTTCCTTGCAGAGCTGCTCAGAAATACAGTAGTTCAGTGAGCTGGGTCTGTGTGCTGATTGCTGGGCATTTCTCCCGTGTTTGCACTGGGCGCTGTGTGGGTTTTCTGCTGCGTTCACAGAGATTGCAGCATTTAGGTCAAATCTGGATTATCCCTTTTTCCGTGGAAGATGTGCAGGCGAGGTGAGCCTGGCATTCTGGGCCCTCCCTGGCTGCTCTGCTGGCTTGCCCTGTGCTCTGTTTTGCTTTCTTCTTTTTTTTCCCCCCTTTTTTTGCTGGGAAATTCAGAGGTGGGAGCAGCCTGCAGTGTGCAGACAGGTCTGTAATGGGTGGATTGGTGTGGAGGATTTATGTTGTGCTGAGATGATGGACGTGATCTCTGTGAGGATTCTTTAATCTTAGAGGCTCTGCTAGAAGCTCGTTGAGGGTTTTAAGCTGATTCTGAAGGCTTGTTCAGATCTCTCATCTGAAATTTAATTTATTAAATTTTAATCAAAACCCATGTGAATTAAACAGACTTCAGAAAAAGAAATAATCATTACTTGCCCTAAGCTGGGATGTGACTCCTGGTTTGGATCAATGCTACTGCTTTCTGGGCAAGTCCCAGTTCCAGAAGCTGCTGAAGCAGCTGCTGTGCTGGGAGAAGTGGGATCACCTCTGGAAACTCCACTGGGATCCCTGAGCACCCAGGGCTGTCCAGGAGGACATACCTTGGTCTGGAGCTTTTCATGTTCCCCGTGGTCACTGCCTGGCCTCAAATGAAGGAGTAAAAAGGGCTGTAGGGAAGCTGTGGCTGCCCCATCCCTGGAAATGTCCAAGGCCAGGTTGGACGGGGCTTGGAGCAACCTTGGGCTGGTGGAAGGTGTCCCTGCTCATGGCAGGGGGTGGCACTGGGTGGGCTTTGAGGTCCCTTCCAACCCAAACCATTCTGGGATTCTGAGGTTGATATTTCTTTGAAATACCCCATTTGAAAGGCTGTGGAATTGGTAGAGGTCTCTTGAGAGGGAGGAAAGAACATCAAGGAACTCTCACCATGGAAGCAGCTGTAGAAATAAATCCTCTTTTTAACGTGCAGGAGTTTTGACTGAATTTCTTGTGTTCAGACTTTGTTTTTCCAATCTTTTTTTTCTCTCTCTCCCTTCTTCTTTAGTCCTAATTTCACTTGCCCTCTTAGTTTCTCTTCCCCTGACCTTCAGGAGGATGAAACACAGAGAAGGCAGAGCTATTGAAGTAGATGAGGAGGAACAGTGGATGGGGGCTGGATGGGGGAAATGTTTGTTTGGCTTGTTGTTTGGTTTATGGTGGAGGTTTTTTATTTTTTTAAGCCTAAAAACTCTTTTCTTTCGATTTTCAACATAATCATAGTTATGTCTCTGCTTTTGAGTCCATGATTTGCTCATGGGCCCCTTCCCTGCACACACTGTGGAGCCAACACATGCTGCTGGTTATTCCCTGCCTGGTTTCCTTGCACAGCTCTCCTTGTAGGGACAGTCCATTCCATGGTGTGTCCTGCACAGTGTCCCTTGTTCCTGCCCAGGCTCTGTGCTAATCCATGACAGAATCCATTGCTTTGGAGCCACTTTGAGAATGGTCATCACACGGGCTTTTTGGGGAGCCATCGTATCCCCCACTCCCTCCTCGTGCCCTGCTCACATCTCCACCCCCTTGTCCCCTGGAATGCTGCCCGAGCCCACTGGTGTCCCCTCCCTGCTGTGCCTGTGGCTGGCACTGGGAGCTGTGAGCAGGCAGATGGCTCTGGAGCTCGTGCTGACGCCGTTCCAGCAGTGTCATTCTGATTTCAGGCTCGCTCTACCCTGCGGCTGATTTTTCCTGAAAGATTCCTGGACTCGCCTCCCCGAGTCTGCTGCTCCTCTGGCAGGTTTGCTGGAAGCTGGCTCGATATTCAGGAGCTGTCAGGGCAATCTCAGGAGGTCAGGCAGGGACATCCTTAGTCTCATTCCCATGGGGACCCAGCAGGGAAAGCCACAGGCATGGGGAAAGGGAAGTACGGATTTATTCTTGCCTGTGGGAAGGATGAGGGCTCTGCCATCCCAGCCTGGTCTAATCAGGCCCTGCAAGGTTTGCTAAAAAGGGCTGAAACCACCAGGCAGGGAGTGGCTGGAGGGAGGTGGAGGCTGAGCTGCCACTGCTGGTCAGGCCTCAGAAGGGTGCTGCTGGGGACCTGCCAAATCCCTTCTGAACTAGGTATCAAAATGCCCTGGACATTATGGTGGATGCAAAGAGAAGTAAAACCCTGGATGTGCAGGCCATTCTGTTGGGCTTGGGGTGTGTTTGGCCATGGCTCTACCCTTGTCCTCCAGCACAGAGCACAGCAGCTCCTCCTGCAACATGACAATCAGGGAAAGGCCATGATAAACATACTCTGGAAATCTGAGTTTTCAGATTTCATTTTACAGTGCTTAATGCTCTGCAGGTAGGAACTGGAGCTGGGGGAGGAACTGGAAAGGTGCACTGGGAGAGGTGGTGCTTTCCCAGTGTTCAAACCTGAGAAAGGTGTGTGTGGGCAGGAAACATTCCAGCATCCTGGAAATGATTGTTCTGGAAATGTCCTGTTACAGGTTGGGCAGAGCAGCTGTGGCTGCCCCATCCCTGGAAGTGTCCAAGGCCAGGTTGGACGGGTCTTGGAGCACCCTGGCCTGGTGGAAGGTGTCCCTGCCCATGACAGGGGGTGGCACTGGGTGGGCTTTAAGGTCCCTCCCAGTCCAACCATTCTGTGATTCCATAATTCTGTATTCCCTGTTTGTCTTGTCTATGCCCTGCTGCTCACAGCTACACAACTCAGAGTGCACAAAGTGCCTGCACAGCAAGGACTTTGCTGCTTTGACACCTTCCTTTGTCCATAGGATTGGATAGTCCATGTTTCTGGAAGTGTCTGTGGGACCCCCAGGCTGCTCAGTGTTACTGAGGGGCTGTTTGGCTCATTCAGAAAAAACACCAAGTCAGAAAATCAATTAATTTTAAAAATATTTGTCCCCCATTCCCTGGGAGAAGTTTGTTCCTACTTCTGACTGTCTCCTCACCTTCAAGAGATGCTGCTAGTGGTGGCTCCTGGGAAGGTCCTGACTAGCAGGGAGGTTATCCAGTTATGACAACTTGATTTGAGGCCATGCTTTTCATTAATAGTTCAGTGTGTGTAGCCCAGGGGCATTGCCTGGGCTGGATAATTGGATTTGGGAGGCAGTGCCTGGACCATTGTGACACCTCTTGCTGTGCAGCCAATTCCTGCAGCTGATCTGAGTCAGGGCAATCTGTGCAGCCTTTGTTGGGACTGGTGCAGAGACACCTCCCTCCAGAGCAGGGAGCCCAAGGAAGCAAAACCCACACCTTGCTCTGTGTCTGAAAGCAGTTCAAAATGGTTTGGGGGAAAGCTGGCAGAAGTGAAGCCCTGCAAAGTCCTTATCAGCTTGCACAGATTTACTGTGAGTTCTTTCCTTGATGTCCTTTGTAACACTGCAAGGCTGTTTCACTGGATCCTTTTGTTCCTCATTTCTGTTCTTATTAAATTAGGAAATGAGAAGTTGGCAGTAGGTTTTTACCCAGTTGCTCCTGTTTATTGCCATCCATACCTTACAAGTACATTTTGTGACTCTTCAGTCCCTGTTTAACTATCTCAAGCACTCCAAGTCTTCTTTGCTGTCTTTTAAAAAGGGCACAAATTACTCCAGTGCTCTTTAGATGCTCAGTTATTTGGTTCTAGTTGGTGATTGTCCCAAATTCATGAGTTTGTGAGCCTGCTCTGCCCCCAGCCAGGGAAATGCCAGCTCTAGTCCACCCCTGCCCCCTTTGGGTGACATCCAGGCCTGTGTAAGTCAGGTTTAGCTTGTGGCTGCAGGAAGCCTCGAGCAGCTCTGACACCCTTGCCATGGTGATGTTCTTGGATGTCTTTGTGATGGATCTAAAACTACAATTATATCTGAGTGTGCTAAAAGTGACTGCTAAGCACAGCATGTGTGGTGCAGGGGATGTTGCTCTGCCTCAATCTGTCTGATGACTTCAAAGAATAACTGAGGGAAGTGTTATATATTATTTTATATGCACACAGGGCTGAGATTCTCAGCTCTCTGGGTAAATTCCTCATCTTCCTGCTGGATTCCTGCTCTGGTCAGCCCAGCAGGGCTGATTTTGGCTGTGGTTACAGGGACAGCTGTCTGTGCTTCCTGCTCTTGCCTTTCCCTTCACTGTCCCATGCCCAGCCTTGCTCCCCCAGTGCTAAAATAGTCTCTATTCCCACACCCTCCTTAGGAGAGCAGCCCTGGCAGGGGCTGGGTCTGATGAGGAGCTCGTTGCCTTCGGTCACCTTATGTGTGTTGGGTTTTCCTCAGTATCAGAGTGGTTTAGGTTGGAAGGACCTTAAACCCATCCCCCCTCCTGTCATGGGCAGGGACACCTTCCACTAGCCCAGGTGGCTCCAAGCCCCATCCAGCCTGGCCTTGGACACTCCCAGGGATCCAAGGACAGCCACAGCTTCTGTGGGCACCCTGTGCCAGGGCCTGCCCACTCTCACAAGGGAGAATTTCTCCCCAGTATCCCATATATCCCTGCCCTCTGGCAGTGGGAAGCCATTCCCCCTTATTCTCTCCATCCAGCCCTTGTCCCACGTCCCTCTCCAGCTCTCCTGGAGCCCCTTTGGGCTCTGGAAGAGGCTCTGAGGTGTTACTGGACCCTTCTGTGCTCCAGACTGAACACCCCAGTTGCTTGTCTTGCTTCATTTCCCTGCACGTTGCTGTCCAGGATCACTTCCCTCCTCCTGTCCCTCCCACCACTATCCAACATGCAGTACAGGAGTGATCTTGGATCTGCTCCTCAGCCCTGGGGGACTTGGCAGCTGCAGTTCAACCTTCCCTGTGCTGATGGCCTTCAGAATGGCAGAGGGTTTGGGGTGATTTCAAGAGGTTTCAGGGACTGTTTTCTATCTTGGAAGAAAATGATGGAGGCTGAACAGCTGCAGTCATCTGGGCACCATAAAATACAAGTTGAGAGATGGGTTGGCTAAGCCTTGCCCTGGATGTTCTTCCCTCTGAGGGTGGGCAGGCCCTGGCACAGGGTGCCCAGAGAAGCTGTGGCTGCCCCGTCCCTGGAAGTGCCCAAGGCCAGGTTGGATGGGCCTTGGAGCCACCTGGGCTAGTGGAAGGTGTCCCTGCCCATGGCAGGGGTGGCAGTGGATGGGCTTTGAGGTCCCTTCCAACCCAAATTCTTTATTCTGTGGTTCTGTGTTTGGGCAGCACCGTGTAGGGCCTTGGCTGTGTTCTGGTGTTTGAAAGTGAAAATGGGCTTCACTGGTGGGTTTGATGCTCCATAAAGTGGTGGGTGCTCAAACAACTCCCCAGGCCTTGCCAGAGCTATGTGACAATGTCTGTTGGGAACAGGAGATATCCCACACAGGGACAGTGAGGAAAGGAGAATGAGGAGGGGTTACTCTGACAGAGGTTGATAGAAGGAAATCCTCTTGTTTTCAGGGTCTGGGACCCAAAAATCTCTATTTTTCCTTGAAGTTTGAGTGTCTAGAGAAGAGCAGCCCCTCCCATCTCTGCACTGGTTGCTGCACAGAGCTTTTTCAGCCCTGTGGCAGGATTGTCAGTGAAGCTGCCAGGAGAGCCTTTGACTTCAGCTTCATAAAGCAACTGTCGTGTTGAAAACTGCCTCGGGTAATTAATTAATTCTTCTGTAAATAGAAAGCTTGATATGCATCAACAGTGCTGAGGGATGTTTCTCAAGAGGGAAACAAAGTGTGGCAGGGCAGGGAAGCTCTCCTTGTGTGCAGGAGGCTTGCTATCCTTGCAGGTAACACTCCACAGTCCTGGCCTGGTGGGTGTGTTGGAGGGCAGGTGCAGGTGGGCAGGGATGCCCTGGGAGGTGTGACAGCCTGGGAATGCTCAGGTGTGTTCCTCTGGTTATGGGATGGAAGCAGCACCTGCCCAGCCCTCCTTCCTCCTGCGTGGGGACTTCAGTCCTGGCAGCATTGGGGCAGCTTTCATGCACCACATCCCTGCCGGGGGTGCCAGGAGAAGCCCAGGACCTGCCAGGTGTTCTGCCTGTGGTGCTCTCCAGGTACAAATACAACTCTGGTCCCCATCCCAAAACTTGGGGGGATATCCTTTGTTTTGCTCATTTGGTTGCTTTTCCACACATGGCCAGAACAGACATTCATTCCCCAAACTATTTCCAAAGCAAACTTTTGTAAATCAGAGTTAAAATTGTTTCTCAGTAATTGTTCTCAATGGTAAATTAGCACAGAATCCTGGAATGGTTTGGTCTGGATAGGACCTTAAAACTCATCCACTGCCACCCCTGCCATGGGCAGGGACACCTTCCACTAGCCCAGGGTGCTCCAAGCCCTGTCCAACCTGGCCTTGGACACTTCCAGGGATCCAAGGGCAGCCACAGCTTCTCTGGGCACCCTGTGCCAGGGCCTGCCCACCCTCACAGGCAAGGATTTCTTCCCACTATCTCATCTAACCCTGCCCTCTGGCAGTGGGAAGCCATTCCCCCTTGTCCTATCCCTCCATCCCTTGTCCCAGGTCCCTCTCCAGCTCTCCTGAAGCCCCTTTGAGCACTCGAAGGGGCTCTCAGATCTCCCTGGATCCTTCTCTTGTCCAGGTGAACACTCCCAGCTCTCCCAGCCTGGCTCCGTGGCACAGAGGCTGCAGCCCTTGGATCATTTCCATGTCTTCCTCTGGACTTGCTCCAGCAGGTCCAAGTGTTGAGATCTCAGTGGCAAACACAGTGTTTTGGGATTTGGTTGGCATCGAGAAGGCACTTCCCTTAAGCCAAAACTATGGATTCCAGCACGGGAAGAAAACAAATACCCTGCTTTTCCTTGCTAAATCTCTCTCCCCCTTATCTCAGGTGTGGAGGGGCACCCTGGCCCGGCTGCGCTACAGGAGGACCAAGGCTGCCCTCACCATCCTCAGGCACTACCGGCGCTACAAGGTCAAGTCCTACATCCGCGAGGTCGCGCGGCGCTTCCACAACGTGCGGCAAATGCGGGACCGCGGCCGGCACGTGCAGTGGCCCACGCCCCCCAAGGTGCTGCGCCGCTTCGAGGAGGCCCTGCAGGCCATCTACCACAGGTACAGCCCAGCCCTCCACCCCTCAGCCCCATAAGGGCTGGAAAAGTCACTGGAGAACTGTCACGGATGGAGTGGCTTTGTGATCCTTGACCAAGCGAGTATTCGTTGTTTCAAAGAGTTATCATTGGATCACATTGAATTCTGTGTTGGAAGGGACCCACAAGGGTCTTCAAGTCCAGCTCTCAATGGCCCACAGAGAATACCAGAATCCCACAGGCACACCCCAACCCTCCACCCCCTCAGCTCCACAGCTGCTGCTTGTCCCATAAAGGTTGACCAAGTCACTGAAGAACATCAGTTGGATATCAGAGGTGAAGTGCCTTGTGCCCCTTGGCCAAGCAAATATTAATTGTTTCAAGGATTTATCGAGTCATAAAATATTCTGTGTTGGAAGGGACCCACAAGGGTCTTCAAGTCCAGCTCCCAAATGAATGGCCCACAGCCATAGAGCCACGGGATGGTTTGGATTGGGAGGGACCTTAAAGCCCATCCAGTTCCACTCCTTGACCTGGGCAAGGAAACCTCCTGCTACAGTTTATTCCTGTCTCTGACACAAATACCCAGCAGCCACCCAACCCAATCCATCCCAACCCAATCCAACCCAACCCAATCCGTCCCAACCCAATCCATCCCAACCCAATCCATCCCAACCCAATCTAACCCAACCCAATCCAACCCAACCCAATCCATCCCAACCCACCCCAACCCTTTGGTGCAGTAGGTGCTGAGGGACCGTCCAAAAATCACTGATACGGTTGCCCAAGTCATTTAGAGGAAGGACATTGTATTTCCTTCCTTGGCCCCTTTCTGCCCTTCTGGTTGGTTTTAAGGGACAAGAGCAGCTGCTGTGGGATGAGGGGGAAGAAAAGAGGAATCTTCTCGACTTCTTGTAGCAAGGCAGTGTTTTCCTGCAGTGAAGTGAGAGAAGTCCCCCTGGTCACCCCTGTGCTGTGTGCAGAAAAGGTGTTCATCCCTTTATTAAACCTCCTCGTATTTAAAGGCTGTGACTTTTTCCTCTGCTGAGCTGTAGGCAAAGTAGTTACCATTCCAGTTTGAAAAATGTTGAACTTCTGAAAGTGGCTGAACAAGAGGAATGTTGGCTGGAGGGCCTTTCAGAGACCTCCCATCTGCTTGCAGAGGGTTACCACCAGCTCTAGATCAAGCCAGCTTTGTTATTTTCCCCAGCTGTCCCCTTCAAGAGAGACATCCATCCACCCACAGCCTGTCTGGGTAGAGTCTTGCTTTCAGAATAAGCACAATTGCCATAACTACGGAATTTGAGTTGCTAAAAGTCTTTTTATAGCAATAATCCTGGAGACCTGGTGCTGCTCTGAGGGCTGGAGGGTGCTGTGGAGCAATGGCTGGGCTGCCCTGGCCTGTTCCAGGCTGCAGTTGGTCAGGTCTCAAATGAAGGGCCAAATTCAGCTGTTAAAGGAGAAATATGTTGTAAATGAGCCCAGAAATGAGCTTGCAAACACCTTATTGCAAACAGATGCACCAGTAGTTGACTTTTGGGTGTGGGACGAGGAGTTTGGCAGCCAGACCTGTCAGGGTTGGAGATGATATGTGACATTAAAATGTCAACTGACATTTCCAGCCTTAAGGAAGGGCTTCTTAGGGGTGGCTTTGTGCTGTGCCACAGGTGTGGCCCAGGCTGTGGGACTGACTCAGGTGTGTTGTGGCAGGTGGAGAGCGGGCGAGCTCATCCGGAGTGTCCCTCCAGAAGTCCTACCTCAGCTGAGGGCCAAGGTGGCTGCCATGGAGGTGCTGAAGGGTCACAGAGCTGACATTGGTCTCCAGAGAGCATGGCAGGGCAATTACATCGCACTGGTGAGTCCAAGGGACCAACACAGTGGCCGGGGCAAAGGGGCCAAAGAGTGGAAACCTGGAAAAGGGACTCTTGGTTTCTGGGGAGGGAGAAGTACTTTGAAGTCTCCTGTGTGGAGGGGTTTGTGTAGTTCAGAATTTTGACTTCCACTGCACCAGGAGTGATTTCTGAGTTCTGGGCAGCACCAGCAGCATTAAAGGGGATGAGCAGTGCCATCAGCTGGCTCTGAACTGGGCAAAGACAGGCCTCAGTGGAAAACTAAATTGGTGGATATAATGGAAAAAAGCATAGGGTGGACAGGAACAAAGACATTCTCTCTGGTCCAGTTTGTTTGGTTCCCTTTGCTTTGTCCTTCCTTTCATGGTCCTGTTGAGTTGAGGGTTGGTTTCACAAGGCAGAGGCTGGAGGCAGCCTGGTCACTGCCATCCCCCCTTCCCTCAGTCAGCTGGGAGGGTCCTGAGCCTGTGTTTGCTCTTCCAGAAGGCAGACAACCCCCAGAGCACCGGCTCCTTCGTCCCTGTTGCCAACGAGCTGAAGAGGAAGGACAAGTACATGAACGTCCTCTTCTCCTGCCACGTCCGCAAGGTACCACGGGGGCTGGGGGACTCCCTGGATCCAGGGAACGCTGGGGAAGCCAAGGGCAAGGGAGTGACCCTGGGGATGTTTGAACAGGTAGCAGGTCAAAGCAGCCTGTTCCAAGGAACTGTGTCAGTGATTTTTGGATTGTCCCTCAGCACCTACTGCACCAAAGGGTTGGGTTTGGTTGAGTTGTGTTAGGCTGGTTTGAGTTGGTTTAGGTTGGGTTGAGTTGGGTTGTGTTGGGTTGGTTTAGGTTGGCTTGGGTTGAGTTTGGTTAGGTTGGGTTGAGTTGGGTTGGGTTAGGTTGGGTTAAGTTGGGTTAGGTTGGGTTGAGTTGGGTTGGGTTGAGTTGGGTTGGGTTGAGTTGGGTTGAGTTGGGTTGGGTTGAGTTGGGTTGAGTTGGGTTGGGTTTGGTTGGGTTGAGTTGGGTTGGGTTAGGTTTGGTTGAGTTGGGTTGGGTTAGGTTGGGTTGATTTGGGTTAGGTTGGGTTGATTTGGGTTAGGTTGGGTTGAGTTGGGTTGGGTTAGGTTGAGTTGGGTTGGGTTGAGTTGGGTTGGGTTGAGTTGGGTTGAATTGGGTTGGGTTGAGTTGGGTTGAGTTGCATTGGGTGCCTTCTGGGGCCTTGTTGTGTCAGAGACACAAATAAATTGTAGTGGGAGGTTTCCCTGCCCATGGTGAGGGGTTGGAACTGAATGGTCTTTAATGTCCTTTCCCCCCAGACCATTCTGTGCTTCTGCACAACTGGTTTGGGTCTGACATTTCTTGTAGCAGAGTTGAGGGTTTTTTCGTTAATTTGGTTGGGAGGTTTAAAGAACTAATTAGAAAAACATGCTTGCCTGATTTTTATGGGGAGCTCCTAATGAGGCCAGTTCGAAATGTCTGTCAGGGAAGGATATTCTGAATTTTACAAAGCCAATTTCAGTGGCAGGCCAGGCCTGCAGATCTTCCAGTGTTTTAAGAAGCTGTATATTTTTATTCCTTTTCATTTCTAAAAACGTGCTACTGCAGTTGGGCCCCATGTGCATAATTATCCTTTATGATTCTGCAAATATTGTATCCAACAGTAACAACACAATTCATTCTGCAGCCCAGAATCTCACTTTAGAATAAAACTTCGCTAGCATTAGTGAGTTATATTGTTTATTCAACAGTGATTTGTGGTTATAAAAATAGAAATCTCTAATTGCTTTCCCAGCAGAAATCTTTAAGTGCAGTGTTCTGTTGCTGGCCCGTGTTCTCTGTGAGAAGGGGCTTTGCTGGTGGGATGGGTGGCTTGGCTGAGTGTTGGTGTCAGGATTAAAGGAGGAGCAGGTGGATCTGGATTCAACCCTTCTCTTACAACCTGGCAGCACTTGGGCTCTGTTGGGGACAAGGAAATACAGGGGGAATTTCCCCCTGGCTTTCCTAAGGTTAGGCTGAAAACAAAATGATGCATTTTGTGAACTTGTTCCAGTTGTTGCTGTTTCTGGCTGCACTGGGAGAAGCATGAAAAGGCCAATATACATTTCTTAGAGGTGTGGTAGGAATTGTGTTTTGGATGGGACTGGAATGACAGTGAGGGGAGTCCCTTGGGATCTGTGTGTGGTGTTTGTACCTGCTGGGGCAGTTTCCCCTGGCTCACTCTTACACAACCTTTGAGCTGCTCAATCCTTTTGTTTCTCTTGGTTCAGCTCCCAAGGACAATCCCTGTGCAAGCACAGGGCAGAGCAGGTTCCTGAAGGCCATACCTCATCCTGTTCCCTGACTGCAAGGACAGAGCTCCAGGAGTTTTATGTTTCTCGGGAATGCAGAAATCCTTGAGCATTCCAAGAGGCATTTCTGCACCTCCTGTGCTGGGAAAATCCATTTTCTGTGGGCTTTGTTGCCCTGAGATCCCAGGACTTGAATAGTAAAAGCAGGTTGGGAATGGAATAGGTGTTACCCACATAAAGTGCATTTCTCCTGAGCCTAAAGGTGCTTCGAGAGGCAAAGCTTCAGCTGCCCATGGGGGCATGAAATCAGCAATCCTGCAGTGTCTGCAGGGTTAGAGACTTGCAGCCTTGTGGCTTTTGAATTATCTTGTCATTTTTTTGACCTTTTGAAAGATTAAATGGTTGGTTGCTCTCTTCTCTCAGAGAGGTCAGGCTTGATCCTCTCCCTGCCTGCTCAGTTAGGGATTCCTTGGCATGGCTTTTGGGGTCATCACTAAGGAAACCTCATCCCTGGAAGTGTCCAAGGCCAGGTTGGACAGAGCTGGGAGCAACCTGGGCTAGTGGAAGGTGTCCCTACCCATGGCAGGGGGTGGAACTGGGGGGCTTTAAGGTCTCTTCCAACCCAAAGCATTCCATGATTCCATGATCTCAGCACTGCTGTTGAGGACAAGACTGCAGCTTTGTGGGATCTGTGTGAGCTTGGTGAGTCCAGCACATCTCCATGGTACAGCTCACATGCAAACAACCCCAGCCAGGATCTCTCCTGATTGCCACATCCCCTTTTCATTTTTAATAAATAAAACCATCAGGTTTCTTCCTCTTAGCTTCAACTTCCCTGTGTCCTACCAAATGTCACTGGCACAGGGTGGCACTTGGTGCTGGCATGTGCAGGGCACTTGAGAGGGAACAGGAAGGGGATTTGTCCCTGATGCCAAACCTGGTTTGGTGTGGATTTACAAACTGGCTGTTTGTTTCTCAGCTGAAAATTGGTCCATGGGAAGCTTTACCAGGGGACTGAAGAAGGAGTTATAGAAATGGCAATGTAATTAATTATTAGGTGGCTTCATTGCTTCCCTAAATAATTCTCCTGAACAAAGCAGAAGTCCACAGAGCTCAGGTGCACCCATGGTGTATTTTCATGATTCAGCTTATTTGAGGATTCTTGAGCCAAAAATGTGCTGTTCCTGCTGGTCCCTGAGGCAGGAAGGTGTCAGTGGGGACCACAGGAAGGTGTCAGTGGGAACGAGAGGGCACGTTGGTGAGTGTTTTATTTCAGGAGCAGCATCAGCCTTTCTTGGTGGCTTCTGTGAGGTCACCAAACCACGTGTGTGGACTGTCAGCAATGCCAGGTGTCTGCTCCTGAAATTTCCAGGTAACTGCAGTCTGATACACTTCTTTCCTTGAACAGAAAAGGCATTAAAAGGGCAACTTGACCAGACACAAGTTAAGCCCAACTTCACAAATTTAAACATGCTTATATATAGAACATACAAGATACTGATTATCTCTTTTAGCTGATGAGGGGCATTGATGTAGTGAGTTCTTCAGGAGGAATCTAGAAGATTCTAGATGAGGAGGAATTTGTTAGAAAGGGTGGTCAGGCCTTAGAAGGGACTGCCCAGGGAGGTTTGGTGTCCCCATCCCTGGAGGTGTCCAAGGAATGACAGGACACAGCACTCAGTGCTCTGGGCTGGGGGTCAAGGTGGGCATTGGGCACAATGTGGACTCGATGGTCTTGGGGGTCTTTTCCCACCTTAATGATTCTGTGATTCTAAGACAGGGAAGTAAATTTACCCAGGAACTGCTCTCCAAGAGCTGCTGGTGAGGTTTTCTCCACCTCGAGCGTGTGAGGTCCCAATTTCAGCAGCTTGAGCTGAATAACAACGGGTGGCTCCGTTTGGGCTGGGGCTGTTTCCATGGCAAGGCTGTGAGGAGGCTTTGAAGCCTCACTGGGGGGAGCTGGATGAGCTCTGTGGTTGCTTCCTCTCTCAGTAGGTACAGGTAGGAGCAGGTCATTCCTGCCTGTGGAAAAACCCATCTTTTCTGGGCATTGTGGTGCTCTTCACTTTTTCAAAGGAGATTTTCAAGATTTTTGCCTTAGGAAACCAAATGCATATTTCATGCAAACCTCCAGATTTTGTTGGATCACCTAGGAAACAACAGATTCTCTTTTTTCTTTTTTTTTCCCTTTTAGAAAGAGGCTTTTCTTCCCACTTTTGCCTTGTCACTTGTGGCACCAAGCTCCCTGGAGAGGAGCATCTCCTCCGAAGGCTGCTGCCCTGCGGTGTCCAGAAACCACTGCCAGAGACCTGGAAAACTTCTCTGAAGATTTTCCAGCTCTAGGCCAGACCTTCATTTCCCCCATAAGCTTGTCAAGAAGCTAAATTAGGGCTGATTCACATTTGGATCAACAAGATATAAATACAAAAAGCCCAGAAGGTGCAGAGAACAGTGCTGGGAAGGGCTGTTTTCCGGGAGGGGATGAGCTGTAGCTGAGAACAGAAGGCCTGTCCTTACTCCTACAAACCCACTGGTGGATTTGTGTCTGAATCCCTTCTGGGGACAGTTTTTACCTCTAAACCACAGCAGGTTTTATTTGCATGAATATTCTGGAGGTGCATGAGGCACCTGAAGCAAAGGGGGTTTTTGGAAAGAGCTGAAAGGGCAGGAGTTTTGGAGCAAAGAGAATTTGGGGGGGGAGAAAAGGTGCTGGAGCTCCCCTTTGGAACATCCCTTTACTTGAATTTATTGTTCTGTGGGAACACTAAGAGAAAAACAGTGAGGGGCTGCAGCAGGTCCAGGGAAGGGAATGGAACTGGGGGAGGGTCTGGAGAACTTCTGAGGGAGCTGAGGGGGCTCAGCCTGGAGAAAAGTAGGCTCAGGGGGGACCTTCTGGTTCTGCAGCTCCCTGATGGATCCAGGCAGGGATTGGACTCTGCTCCCAGGGAACAGGGACAGGAGGAGAGGGAACAGCCTCAGGCTGGGCCAGGGGAGGGGCAGGTGGGATATTGGGGAAATTTCTTCACAGAAAGGGTTGTTCAGCCCTGGCACAGCTGCCCAGGGCAGGGGTGGAGTCCCCATCCCTGGCAGGGTTTAAAACCCATGTGGATGTGGCACTTGGGGACAGGGGTCAGTGGTGGCCTTGGCCGTGCTGGGGAATGGTTGGACTGGATGATCTTCAAAAGCTTTTCCAACCTTTAGGACCCTGTGATTGATGAAAGCCAGGTGTGCTCCCCATCCCTGCTTCCCAGGCAGCAGCTGCAGGACCTTCTCTGCTGGGGTGGATTGGGTGTTGCAGCACTGAAATCCACTCTGTCTCTGTGCCCAACGTGGGCAGGGCTGTGGCAGGGAGCAGGAGGTGTTTTCAGGCTCTTTAAAGAAACCTAAAATAAACCACAAAGGTGTGTTTGGGATTGACCCGAGCTCTGTGTGGGGCAGATCCTGGACTGAAAGGACTGGGAAAGCCTCTGGTTCAGCTCCCAGGATGCAGCAGGTGCTGAGCCTGGAGCTCCACAGCCAAGTCCCCTCTGAGGAGCCTGTGCTGCTCTGCTCAAACACCTCAGTGTTGGCACCAGCCACTCCTGACCTGCTTTCTCTGGGCCATTCAGTATTTCACAGCCTGTAGGTTTTTTTCCTCCCATTCATCCGCTTCCTAAAATAATCCCAGTTACTCAGCATCTCTTCCTGGGAGACTTTCCAGGCCCTCAGTCATGTTCTTCACCTTCTCTGAACCATCAGTCTCCTTCACGCTCCCCGTCCCGGTGCTTCACGGGCTCTTCCAGGTGAGCCCTTGGCACCCAGGATGTTATTCCCGTGTTAATCCTTATCCATGCCAACACTCTGCTTGTTTTGAGTGGCATGTCTGTGCCAAGATCTCTCCGGAGCTGTCTGAAATCATCCTCAGATCCTTTTTCTGACTGGATGCTGTTACTGTAAAGCTGTCACAGAGCTCCCCAATCTGCATTTTTTGCCTTTCTCTCCTCTGAACTTTGTCACTCTGCTGCCTCTTCACTGAGAAGATTGAAGTTCTCCCGTTGTCTCCCGACTTCACCCTGGAAAATCCTATTTATGTTCATCCTCCTCATCATGTCTTACCCTTGTCTCCCCTTCCCAGTTGATTAATAAATATCTCAGTGGCTGTGACACACCCATGGCTCCACTTTTCCACGGTGGAAAACAGTTTCTACTCTGTGTCCTACTTTCTTCTGCACTTCTGACAAACCTTGGCATCCTGCCTTGTGACTCTTCAGCACCGAGGGGCATCTGAGAGCCTGGGGGACATGGAGCTGCTGGGGAGAGTCCAGAGGAGGCCACAGAGATGCTCTGAGGGCTGGAGCCCCTCTGCTCTGGGGACAGGCTGGGAGAGCTGGGGGGATTCACCTGGAGAAGAGGAGACCTCAGAGCACCTTCCAGTGCCTAAAGGGGCTCCAGGAGAGCTGGAGAGGGACTTGGGACAAGGGATGGAGGGACAGAGCCCAGGACAAGGATGGGCCAAAGCATCTGCTGTCAAAGCCTCACGTCTGGGCTGCCCCAGCCCCCAAGCTCTGCAGGGCAGGGATCCTTCCTGGAGCTTCTGGGGTGCCAAAGGCACGTGTGTCACGGAGGAGCAGGGCTGGGGCTTAGGTGTTCCTGAGTTGGAGTGAAGCCCTGGCCTTCCCCAGGGTGCCACAGCTCTGCTGGATAACGGAACGTTGCTGCTCCGAGACTCTGCATTTCTGTGTCTGGAAAATGGGATTACAGGGTCCATCTTCCCTTTGCACTGTGTCCAGGGCTTTGGAGAAAACCTGTCTGGGAGCTGTCTGAGTTCTGGGTGTTCCTTGTGTAAGTTCTGGGTGTTCCTTGAGCGGGTTCTGGGTGTTCCTTGTGTGAGTTCTGGGTGTTCCTTGTGTGAGTTCTGGATGTTCCTTGTGTGAGTTCTGGGTGTTCCTTGAGTGAGTTCTGGGTGTTCCTTGTGTGAGTTCTGGGTGTTCCTTGTGTGAGTTCTGGGTGTTCCTTGAACGGGTTCTGGGTGTTCCTTGAGTGGGTTCTGGGTGTTCCTTGAGTGGGTTCTGGGTGTTCCTCATGTGAGTTTTGGGTCCTTGTTGTGTGAGTCTGGCACATTTACCACTGCAGAGTTCCATTCTGTGTGTTCCTGCAATGCTCAGTGGGACTGAAAGTGCTTTTGTCCCCAGGTCAATCGCTTTAACAAGGTGGAGGACAGAGCCATCTTCATCACCGACCGCCACCTCTACAAGATGGACCCCATGAGGCAGTACAAGGTGATGAAGACCATCCCCCTCTACAATGTGAGTACAAGGGCTGGGGAGCCTCCCCTGGGGCTCTCTCAGGGCAGTGCATCTACTCCTTAGCTCCATTTTCATAGCCATAAAATGGAAGAAGACAATATTTGATGCATGTAATGTCTTTATGACAGTTACAGTGCAGTTATTACAACACCAAAGCATCGTGGTGGGATTCTCGGGGTGTCTGTGCAGGGCCAGACTGATCCTTGGGGGTCCCTTCCAACTCAACATATCCTGTGATTCTCTGGTTCTGTGATCATATTAGCTTTTAATTTCAGTGCTAAACTAAAAACTAAACCCCAAACTGCCTCGTGCCCTGCTCTGCTCCTCCCCTATTCCAGTGTTCTTTGCTGGGTGCAGGGTGCTGGCCCCACAAGGGGCTTGGCATTTCACAGCAGCTCATGGCACTGTTTCAGTGTCTCTGAGGGTTTGTTTGATCCTTCCTGTCGTGCTCGAATCTGTTTCTTTCTTTATTTAATTTGCTCCTGTTTAATGCAAATCTCATCAAAGCTAAATGTGGGATTAGGGTGAGGTGTGGCCCTGGGGGCGGGAGGCAGCACATTATCACGGCTGGGAGGGGTGGGCAGCACCTCCTCTCTGCTCCTCAGCACCCTCGAGGGGGGACCTGTTTGTCTCCCCCAGCCCCAGGGGGCTCTGCTGTGGTTATCTCCAGCCTGCAGAGCCTGCCTGTGCCTTGGCAATGCCATCCACAGAGTGCTGGATGTTTGCACTCACAGGAGTGAGGGATCTGGCATCTCTCTGTGTTGCTGAGGGGGCAGAGATGGGATTAGGATGGGGTGAAAGCTCATCTGCAGCCGTGGAGGGAATGATTGGCCCAGGCTGCATCCCTGGTGCTGGGTTTTGGGGGGCTGCTCTGCCCTCCCTGCTGGCACCAGCCCCAGCTGGGCACCCACTATTAATATGTGCACTCTCACCTTATCCAAAGTGGCCAGGCCACTGCAATTCACTTGCAGTATCAGCAATTACAGATAAATCCATATCTGCCACAGGTTTAGAGCAATGTCTGCTCTTCCTGTGGGCCTGGTGGGTTTCAAGGTGCAGCTTGAAGATTTACAACAGCGTGAGACCAGATCACTGCTGGCAGCCTGAACATTTCCCTCTGAAATCCCTAATGCCTTAAAAATTAAAGAAGGTGGGCGAGTCAGACACAACTTCAGGTTACACAGGGAATAGCTGGTGCTCAGAAATGTCTGTAATTACTGTTTTTTCACCAAAAAAAAGGTATCTAAAGTAGAATATCCCTTCCTTGGGAGAGCTATAGGGCAGGCTGTGTGCTGGCCATGTGTTGGTTGTCTGGCTGCTTTGCAGCTCCCCAGGCACCAAAGCAGTTCATGGTCTGTGCAGATGAGCCTCTTGCTCTTAAAATTCTTACCTGTGGATATAAATCAGCTTTGTTTGGGGATCTGCAGTTATTCCCACAGGGATTCTTGCCCAGACAGTTCCTTGACCTGAGCCCTCCTTGATACTCCAGAGTTCCTGGAGTGCTTGGCACAGGAGGGGTGGGTCCAGGACACCCTCTGCCGACTCATCAGGTGTCACAGTAATATTCCAGAGTGGGAATTTGGGCAGAACAAGCTTTGGGGAATTCAGTGGTGTGGAATTTTGGCTCTGTTGGCTGCAGCCCCTGCTTTTCCTGCTCCCCCTGCTCTGTGGTCCTGGGGAACAGTCCCAGAGCTGCAGGTGCAGGACTGGGCTGGGATCCTGCTGATGGAATGAACCCTCGGAGCTGCAGGAGGGGACAGGAGGAGTCTGGGGGTGTGTTTGGTTCATACCCAGTACAGGAAAAGTTTCATGGAATCCCAAACTGTTTTGGGTTAGAAGGGACATTAAAGCCCACCCAGTGCCACCCCCTGCCATGGGCAGGGACACCTTCCACTAGCCCAGGGTGCTCCAAGCCCCGTCCAA
>JAWWTY010000076.1:3744544-3803452 GCA_035222235.1 Margarornis squamiger
ACCTTCCACTAGCCCAGGGTGCTCCAAGCCCCGTCCAACCTGGCCTTGGGCACTTCCAGGGCTGGGGCAGCCACAGCATCTCTGGGAATTCCATCCCAGCCCCTCCCCACGTTCCCAGGGAAGAATTTCTTCCCAATATCCCATCTAAACGTACTTCCCTTCCCTTTGAAGCCATTCCATTCGCATTTCTCCTGCCAGCATTTCCTGAATTGAACCCTGGCAGAGGGTTAATGCTGTAGCTCAGTCGTTTGTTCCTTTCTGTAGTTATGTTTCATTTTTTGTTCCAAATGCTCTGAATGTGTGTCCTCTGTCACCTCCTGCCTGCCTTGCACACTCCCCCTTGTTTGCCTGATCCCTCCTGCCAAGGCAGCCCTGCCACAGTGGGAGGGAGGTGCTGTAAGTAGCTCATGAATGAAATCCCTTCCCTTCTGGGGAAAGAGCAATTGTTGGAAACGCTGTGAAGATTTTGGGGGATGATGCTTACCCCGTGGTGACGTGTGTGGTGTGCCAGCCCTGTGCCAGCTTTGCATGTGTGTGCCCTGGGAGGGTGGACCACCCTCTGCACAGGCAGAGGTGAAGCGGGCTGAGATCCCTGTCAGCCTTTCCACAGCTCCCTGTCACCACAGCAGCATCCTTGGGCTGGCGTTTCCATGGAGATCCCGCTGGAGACTGTCAGCTCCTGGCTGGGGAAGCACCAGCTGCTTTTGTGCTGCACAGGTCGCTGCCCATCTCCCTCCCTGGGCTTGCCTGGCTGAGCTGGGAGTGACCCCTGCAACATCCTGCCCTGCCCAGCCCTGGGAGGAGAGGGGAGGGCTGGGGACCAAACCAGCTTTGCTTTGGCTTAGTGGGAGGAAGGAAGTTTTCCCCTGGCAGAGTGGGCAGGCCCTGGCACAGGGTGCCCAGGGAAGCTGTGGCTGCCCCTGGATCCCTGGGAGTGTCCAAGGCCAGGCTGGAGCAAACTGGGATGGTGAAAGGTGTCCCTGCCCATGGAACTGGATGAGCTTTAAGGTCCATTCCAGCCCAAACCATTCCATGACTCTGTGATTTGTGTCCTGTGTGAGAAATGTGGAATTTTGGGCACATGACCAGCAATTACTTCCCTTTGAACCCGAGGATTTCACTGTATGGAGATGCTGCTTTGGGGGATTTTCCATGTGGATTTTCCATGTGGATTTTCCATGTGCAGCTGCCTCAGGAGTATCAATACACAGTTACCCTTCTGTTCTTACCTGAATTAAAACCAGACAATGGCAGAGAGGAGTTAAAAGGCACCCAAGCAGCAGAAAGGCTCTTGCAGGCACCTTTCCCTGTGCAGGGGGAGCACAATAGAGGATGTTCCAAGGATTTCTCCCTCCTCTTCAAGCAGAGCCAATATTAGTGTTGGTAAATACTGAGATAAGCACCTTCTCTGAAATGATTTCTTTTGTGTTGCGTTGATTTGTTCAGAGAGTCTTATGGGGAGGGGTGAAATGGGAGGATTTTGAAGGGCTCTTGGACTCCTAACAGGCTTCTGTTGAATAATTAATGTCTAAATTGCCTTTTCAAATCCGACACTGCGACTTGTTCATCTTTCACACTCGCTGCACATTTCAAACCCCGATGGCAGCAGTCCCTGTGGTGCTCTTGTGCTCACAGGAGGCTATTTAAGCATGCAAATTAATTTTTAGGGACACTATAAAGCCAGGCAGCTGTTAATGCCTGTGCATGAAGTGGAGCTTGTTTTGGAAGCATTTCCTAAGCCCCAAATGGCCTGAATGGAGAACAAACTCCACCTGTGCTGGGCAGGCCGTGCCATGGATGGCAGGAGGTCCCTGCCCAGGGTTCCAGGGTCAGCAGGTGCTGCCCTTCAGGTCCTGGGGGGATAAACCAACAAAATCCCAGGGATTCGGACCTCGGGAAGTGTCTCATCCCCAAAATAGGGCACAGACTGTTGGCTGAGCTTTTCTGGGAAGTGTGAGACAGCCAGAGCTGGAACAGGTTTCTTGGAAATAATCTGTTGTGACTGTGACACCAGACACAGGAGCTGGGCCTGGTGGGATCCGAGTGCTGAGGGAGTCAGGAACATCCAGCTGGATTGGTGCTCAGGGGCTCCACAGGAGCCTTTTTCCTTCAGGAAGGGAATAGTGAGACTGATTTCCAAGAAAGTGGTACATGGGTGCCTCTCACTTGGAGGAGAATGTGGCTTCTCTCTGCAAATCTCTGAGTGACTCTTTTCTTTCTTATTTTATTTTACTTTATTTTAGTATTTTATTTATTCTGTTTTATTCTATTTATTTTATTTATTCTAGTCTATTCTATACATTTTATTTTAGTTGATTTGTTTTATTTTAGTCAATTTATTTTATCTATTCTTTTCTATCCTATTTATTTTATTTCCCTCTCCCTTTTACTCTGGTTTGATGTACTTGTCTTTTGATGCTTTTTTTGCCATCCTTATTTGTTTCCCCAGCTCAGATTCATCTCCTGCTTTCTCTAATACTCATCTCAACAACCTGTGCGCCTGGACTGCCCTTCCAAAAAATTCCCTGCTTTTCCCCGTGAGATGATGCCAAAGCCTTTGATGAGCCAAGTGCAGTTACTTCACAGGCAAAAAGAAAACATCAGAAAATAAAAGACCCAAACCAAACCACCACACTTTTTATTTTATCCAAACAACCAGACCTTAATCCAGGCCTAAACATGGGAATCATTCCAGCTTTGTGGGGTTTATAGTTTATGTTCTTCTTAATTCTTCTTTACCTAACACAGAACAGGTTGGAAAACTGAACCCACCACCACGTTCACGATTAAACCATGTCCCCAAGGGCCACATCCACGTTTTTTTGGATATTTAGAGCCAAGGGATGGTTTGGGGGGGAAGGGATGTTAGAAACCACCCAGTGCCACCCCTGCCATGGGCAGGGACACCTTCCACTGGCCCAGGTTGCTCCAAGCCCCGTCCAACCTGGCCTTGGACTCTTCCAGGGATGGAGCATCAGTGTTTTCATATCAACATGTATGACCTTGTTGTTGCTTTGTCCCCACAGCTGGTGGGACTGAGTGTCTCCAACGGGAAGGACCAGCTCGTGGTGTTCCACACCAAAGACAACAAGGACCTCATAGTCTGTCTCTTCAGCAGAGAGCCCTCCAGCGACAGCCGCATCGGAGAGCTCGTGGGGGTCCTGGCGAGTCACTTCAAGAGGTCAGTGCTGGGGCTGGCTGAGCTGAGCTGTCCCTCTGGTGTGCCAGGTCATGCCCTGGGTCACTGTGGTGCCAGTCCCGAGCTGTGCATCCATTGCTGGGATACCAGAGAGCGCTTTTTCCTGGCATTTTTGGGGTACACTCTTCAGCTACAACACTTTGTTGCCTCCTCTGCCTTCCCCGTATGTCAGAGCAAGGGTGTTTGGGGACAGATATCACTGAGGATGCCTTTGGAGCGTGTCCTGAAGGCTTCTTTAGCCAAACTCTTAATAGATAAAATTAAGATTGAGCTTTTCATTGCTCCCCTGCCCAGTATCAGATTTATTGCTGAGCTGTAGAACATCATCTCTGGTCCCTGAAATGTGTTTGCCTGGGAAATCCCTGTGCCAAAGCTGTCATTGGTGATCAGTTACCAGTTCCCCAGGTCTGAGCTCCTGGAGCTACAGCTGGAGCACAGCAACCCCCTGGATTGCAGGAGCGAGGTCAGGGCTGCCCCAGGAGCAGCCCCAGGAGTGGCTGCATTGCAGGAACTCTGGGGGAGGTGGGATGTGTTCCCTGGCCCCTCCAGGACACATTCCCAGGAGGAATGTTGCAGACCAGCACGTGCAGTTTGCCATTCACAGTATCAGTGTTCCATTTATGACTGATCTTGCTGAGCCTTTATAAGTAAATCTTCACACAGAGCAGTGAGTGGCAGGAAAATGAGGGGGAATTGAGGTCACCTTGGGTCCCTGGGCTGTTTTTTTTCATGAATTCAAGAATTCAACCACAATGGGGTGAAGTCCAGGGCTCCCTGTGCTGCTGGAGCAGGGGCTGAGTCCACTGGAAGTGAATCCTCAGCACTGGCATAACTTTTTGGGGGAAATTCAGTGCTGAAAGGCAACAGAAAACATTCTGGTTTTGCTTTTACCTAAATATTGCTTAGTTTCAAAGGCAGCTTCTCCTGAAGGTTCAGGAGATGGTGGAAAGCAGCACTTCATTTGGGAATTTATTTGGCATCACCTTCAGGTGGCTGATTCTGCTCAGGGCCTTGCCAGGTCCCTGCTATGGGAAGGGGCTCCAGATCCTGAGTCCAGACTGCCCAGGATTGCTGTTCCCTTTGCTTGGCTGAGTCCCCAAAGCCCCAGCCTGTGTGTCACCTGTGCCACCCTCCACCTGAGCCACCTGTGCTTCATTTTAACAAAGGGTGTTGTGTCACCATCAGCCTGACCTCTTGCACCTTCAGCTGAGGGTGCAAACCACTGATTTGCAGGGGTTTATACTGAGTTTAACACTGACATTTCTATCTTTATAAAGAATTAGGTTTAACTTTGTCACTGTCTGCAGGAGAATGGCAGTGAAATACATGCTGATAATCTCCACTTAAATTAGCATTATTGTAGTGCTTCCAGTGACAAATCTCAGCACAGCTGGTTAAAAGGGAGAGCTGGTCCAGAAGCCCATTTTTCCCAAAATCCAAGAAAAGTCACGGGATTAAGGGTAATGCACAGGACAACTTGCATTCAGTTTTCTGAATATCCAAATGGTTTCCCACTTTAGAGCAATATCTGTAAATCAGGACAGAAGGAAATATTCATGGGTTTAGTCACTTCCCATTTTGTACGAGTCAAAACCTGCTGTCAGTGATGGGATTAGCTGACCCCTTGCAGGAGAGGGGCTTTGGGAATTCCTCATTAACCAGGATTAGCTGGAGGTCGTGTGCCTGTGCCAGGGGTCAGGTTTCTCTATCCTGCCTGTGAGGAGGTGCTTGCTCAGAGCAAAGACTGGATCCAGCACTAAAATCTTGAGCCTGAAAGCTCCATTTGTGACCCACAGGGGGATTTAAGAGCTCTGCTCGACGTGGGAGCAGCTCCTGTGGGTCACAGGGCTCTCAGTGAGGTCCTGTGAGCCATTCCCAGCCCTCCTGAAGCCCTGCTGGGAGGTTCTGGCAGGGCTGAGGTGTCCCAGCCACCTGTGGTTGTGTGGGGGTTGTGGGTGATGATCCTTCAGCTGTTTGTGCAATAAAATCCTGCCAATTTGGTGCCTTTCTGTGTCGGTGGGTGAGAAAGGGGAGGGGGAGCCTGGTGGGGCCACCTGTGCTGGGGGTGCCCAAACCTCCTCTTTGTGTCAGGTTTTATTATTTTTCCAAAGTGTTTGAACCTCTAACTCCATTGCTGATACATCTACTTGGGAATTTGGGGAGTTTTCAACAAGAAATAGACACTTGAAACAAGTCTAGAGGTGACACCTTTACATGCTGCATTCTGGCAGCTGCTTTTGGAGACATGACACTGTTCCTGTTCTTGGCCATCAAGGCTTCACATTTGGGATTGTTTTACCTGAGTTCACATCTTTTCACCTACCTGAAGCTGCATCTTCTAAAGTTATTTCTAGTAGGACTGGCCTTACTTTGAGGTTGTGCTCCCCAGTGAGCGTTTGTGTCGTGTAAAATGAACTTGATGCTTCTCTGAGCTGTAAAGTCTTTTGGGGAGTTAACAGGAGTTTGAGTCATTCTTCTAAGAGATGAGCTAGATTTATATCTTTTTAACAATGCAGTTGTTCAGGCAGCTGAATTCCCAGCAGAAATGATGGGAAGCCAAGTGAGATGCTGAGTGGCCACAGCAAGCTGAGGTCTGCCAGCAAAGCAGCGTGTCCCTGAGCTGAAATCCCCTGGGTGTTCCCTGCTGTTCCCTGGCTGTCTCAGCCCCAGGGATGGACACCTCCTGCCAGAGCCCTTGTCCCTGCCAGGTGAGGAGAGCAGGGATCAAGTGAGTCCATGGAATAGCTGGGAAACTCCTCTGGCAGCAAAGTGTGGTGGGTGGTCCCTTGGAGGAACAAATGTGTGGAATTTGGACTGTGGGACTCCTGTTGCTTCTCTGCAGGAAGGAAAGATGCCCTGACGTGACTGGGGCAGCTCAGAGCCCTCACCCTGGTGTGCCAGGGCAGGGATACAGCTTTTGGGAGCTCTGGATGTGGCCACAGTGTCCCTGGGAGTGCCAGAGCCTGTGCTGGGAGAGGGGGACTGGGGGGCTTTTGGGGGACAGAGGGTGTGTAGAAGGGGTATGATCCTTATCAGCCAGCAAAGGACTTGCCCTTTCCACCTTTTACCCCTTGGTGGCCCTTCAGGCTCTGGCAGATGTTCCAGCTGCCCAGCCCAGCAGGCTGAGGCCCCTCTGGGTGCCCTTCCTGGGAGGACCCTCTGGGAGCCACCTTCCCTTTGCTCTCCCTGGAGCCCATGGGTGCTGTGCCCTGACCGGGGGGGTTCAGGCAGCTCAGGTGCCCCCATGGCAGGTGCCCAAGGCACTCCCAGGCTCTGTTCTCAGCCCCCCCCAGTTCAGGGGCTCCTTTGTTGCTGTGCTGGAGCTCGCAGGGTTTGTTCTGTCCCTGCCCACGTGTCGGTGTCACTGTCACTGCCCTGCTGTGCTTGCTGCTCCCTGATCCCCACGTTGTCTGCAGCCACAGCCCCTGGTTTCCCTCCAGGATTCCCAAAGGGAGTGGGGAGTTAACAGTAAGGAGCAATCCCTGCAGAAACCCAGCAGAAAATCTCTTGCCTGAGGATAATTTGGGACTTTCCAGTTGTGTGCCCTGGATTCCTTTTCCTCAGTTCTGGGGCCTCACCCTGGTGTGCCTAGAGCAGGAATTCCCACAGGGGGATCTCACACTGCCCATGGAATGGTTTGGGTTGGAAGGGACCTCAAAGCCCACCCAGTGCCACCCCTGCCATGGGCAGGGACACCTTCCACCAGCCCAGGTTGCTCCAAGCCCCGTCCAACCTGGCCTTGGACACTTCCAGGGCTGGGGCAGCCACAGCTTCTCTGGGCACCCTGTGCCAGGGCCCAGAATATGTGCAAGAATCGGGGGAAATAAATGTATATATTTATATATGTGTAAAAGGTGGAAATTCTATGTATGTGTACATAGATGTGAAAACACCTGGGGTGGGAAATCTGTGCCATCACAGAGCAGAGTCACAGAACCATCAGGGTTGGAAGGGACCTTCAAGGTCATCCAGTCCAGCTGTCCACTGTAACCCCTGAACTACTAAACCAGCTAAATCAGCCTTTCAAAACAAAGGGAAATAGCAGCAGGTTTGGTGGAAAGGGTCCAGTTTTCCCAGACTTCCATACCAAGCAAGGCTTGCCTAGGGAAGGGCATCCTTCCAAAACACACCTCAGGGGGGCAGGTCTGGGGTTAAACTTTGCCTGCTGAGAGATCCTGGGCCAGGTCTGGGTTAAAGCTTTGTCTGTGAGAGATCCTGGGCCAGGGTGTTCATGGGCTGGGCAGAGCAGGACCCACCCCAGTGGGGTCCAGAGGCTGCTCCCCCTCGGGGTGGGTGTGTGGGAGCCCAAAGCCAGGGCTGGGATGTGCTCAGTCTGGGGGAGACATTCACAAAAGGCTTTTTTTGGGGGAAAAAAGACCGCTTTGACCACTTCCTTGCTATTAAAGCTTCAGCCTTAGGACCAGAGCTGTTCAAAGCCATGGATGAGGCTTCAGCCTCAATCGGTGCCAGCCCAACCCTCGCCAGAACTGCAGCGATTGGGGCAGGTTTGGTGCAAAGAGAAGAACCCAGCAATGTTTTTATCCAGTGTTTTGCTCTTGGCAGCAGCTCCTGTGGTGGCAAACAAAGCCTCCTGCAAACACTTCCAGTGAAAGGTGTTACATTTTGCCATTATCTGAAGGTGCAGTTTGAGGTGAGGGTGAGTTTGGCATTAGTGTGAAAGCAGAGGGTTTGTCACAGAGATGAGAGAAACACCCTGAAATACCCGTTTTCAGCCCATTGTGCAGGAGCAGTTGGTGCATTTTTGATGCTGTCTGTAAACAAAGGCAGAGGAGATTCCACATGGTGTGATTTGGCTTGTTTAGGGAAAAATGCTCAGCTCAGTGATGAGCTCAGTCTGAAACACAAATCATTTGATTAATGGATTCAAGATTTTTATTATTTGAATTTTTTCCACTGATAAGGAGAAACAAACCTTCCAGCTCAGGCCCGGGATTCAGGCAAGAGGTTCAACCTAAAGGGCCTTTTTTCATATCAAAACTGGGCTGATTTTGGTCAGTTTGAGATTGTTCCTTTGTTTTAAAGCTTTCTCTGGTAGAAACCTTGATTAAGTGCTGAGATTTATAGACAAGGGAGCTAAACCAGCATCTTCTGTGTAGCCAGCGACAGTCTGGGGGGGGTGATGGGCATCTTAAATCTTGGGCTTTGGGCACAAAGCAAGAAAGAGGAGCCCAAACTGGGATTTAAGGGGGAGATGTGTCACTCCCAAAGCCCCTCTCTAAGGAAATAACCATCTCCCAGGGGGGTGTGACCCCCGTGGTACCAAATTAATCTGTCACTTCAGCTTTGAGGACGGTCCCTGAGCTGGCAGTGGGTGCCCAGGGCTCCTTCCCTGGGAGCTTCCAAAGGTGCCAGTGAAATCCAGAGGAGCTGAGACCACTCAGCAAAGCTGGCTGGGAACACACGGCTCCCAAACTGCTGTTTAGTGTGATGTGTCCTTTGTCCCCAGTGCCAGCTCTGATGAGCCGTGCCAGGCTGGCACCACTGTCAGTCAGCAGGGCTGGAGCTGACAAAGGCCCAGGCTTGATCCATATCACACTCTTCCCTGGCATTCCTTTCAGGGCTTGGGCTTTGTTTTTGTGCAGGGTTTCTGGTCATAGTCGTTTCTGGGAAAATCCTGCTGTGTTTTGGGTTGAGCCTGAACCCACAGCTTTTAACCACCAGGTACTCGACCCTGTGCAAGGGTGGTGGCCAAGGGAAAATAGTTCCCTTATACAAAATAAATGTGAAAAAAACCAGTATAAACTAGAAAAGTTGGCTTAATTCTCTTAGCTTGTCTTAGGGACTTAAAAAATTCTTCTAGGATTTAGCTAAGATTTACCTTTGGTTGATTTATGGTATTTAGAAGGCTGGACAGGGCTTGGAGCAACCTGGGCTAGTGGAAGGTGTCCCTGCCTGGGATGGACTTCAAGGTCCTCCCAACCCAAACCATCCTGGGATTCCATGATAATCATCTTTGGTGATTCCTCTGTGGACCTCACAGCTGTAATTTGGGTTGGGAAATGACAGTTTTCCTTTGGAAAATACATTGCATGGATTGAAGATTTGTTGTTGTGAGTGACTCCAAGGCTTGGAGAGCAGGAATTGCAACACCCCACTGAGACTCACTCTCTGTTTTAATTCTTCTTTATTTTGGAAAGTTGTTGTTGCAACTGAGTTTTTCCAAACACTTGTCTAGGAGGAGGGAATTCATTAAGGGACTGGGAAGAGGATCATTCCCTTTCTTAAAACTCACCTCCCCACTGCTGCTGCTGTTCATCCTCTGGGTCTGGGTGGCTCCCTGGCCAGGGAACCCTCCCCAGCTCACATTCCCATGGAAAAGCAGCTTTTTGTTACACTTCTCAAGATGTTCCTGGCATGGAGAAAACCCCTTATCTCCCTGAGCCCTGGGTTTGTAATACTGGGAACACAGTGAGCCCAGGAGAGGGGTTTGGGCTCTCAGCAGGCTGAGGAGTTTTTGCAGCAGCACCAGTTGTGTCCAAACCCTCTGGAAAGAGGATTCTGCTGTGGCTGAAACACATTCCAGTTCCTTTATCTCAGCATTTTTGTGTAACTTTGGTGCTTTCCCTTCCATAAGCAGCACCTGGATGCTAAAACTCCATGTGATGTGCAGGGTCGTCCTGGGATGCAGCTCTTGGTAGGAGTGAATTTGCTGGAGCTTGATGTGCTTTGAAGGAGATTGAACAATTCCCATGGTTTGGTCATTTGGTGTTTCCTGGAATTGTTTTGTCTCCTGGAAGTCTTACCCAGGGTGCTTCAAAATCATTGCTTGTTTTGGGAATTGGGACCCAGGTTTTCCTCAGTAACTAATTCTTTTAGAAATGGTTTTCCAGTGACCAGAGGAGCTCTCCTGTGACCCAGAGGAGCTCTCAGTGACCCAAAGGTCCTCTCCAGTGACCAAAACTGCTCTCAGTGACCCAAGGAGCTCTCCAGCCCACCACCCCATTGTATTGTATCACTGCAAATGATGTTTGGTCTCACTGATCTTTAGCAGAGCGTCCTCTGAGCTGCCCAGTTCATTCTCTCTCTCCAGCTACTGGGTCTGCTGGGCTGGACAGGGGAATCCTTTCCTTTCTTGGCCAAGCTGTAGCAGCAGGGAAGAATGGAAGTATTATTTGTGCTCTGGGAGAAAAACCCTGCATTTTTACTGTCAGAGGTGGTGATACAGTGTCCTGGACTAGAAATTCAGAGCCATCCCCTCTTCCTCCCTCGGGATTACAGAAACCATCAGACCCCTAAGGATGAACACTGCAATATTTTAGAGCACTTAACATTTGCTGGGCCCTTTTCTGAGGCTCTGTCCAGCTCCCTCCTGTCCCTGAGACCTTTATGATGAGAATATCAAACCAGTGAAGGCAAACCCACATGAGGAGCTGCTGGTTCAGCTCCAGCCCAGCTTCCTTTGGCCGAGAAAAAAAGGGTCCTGGTGTAAAACTGAGGCAAAACAACTTAATCTACTGAGCCTGGTGTGTTGCTCTCCTTAAAAATGCTCCTTTGCCAGCTTGCCATGCCTTACCAAACACCTCAGTGTGTTTGCTCCGTGTCTCTCCTCTCTCCCCTTTGCTCCATCAAATTCCTAAATTAAGTGTGTTGGATTTTTTGTGTAATAAAAGGCAGATTTGCAGAAGTGCAGTTATGGTAATTTTTTGTGGTTAGTTTTAATGTGTTGGCTTCGTTTCAGCCCTTCAGATCCTTAAATCACTTTGGATTTGCTGTTGCTTAAACGTTGCTTTTTTCCCCCTTTTCAAAACAGACGCATTGAGGATGATCCAAGGCAAATTTCCCTGGAAATCTGCTTTGTTCATGGAGTCAGGCTGAAAGCCTTTGCTCCTGCCTGTAGCTGGGGAGATGTGTGTAGTAATTTATTATCCAAACAGGATGTTTTATGGGATGTTTTAATGCTAAATTGAGGGGAAAAAACAGAGAATGCTGGTGTGGATTCCCCAATTTATTTTTTTTCCCCAGTAAAGAAGCTTTTTACAGTGAGGGTGGGCAGGCCCTGGCACAGGGTGCCCAGAGAAGCTGTGGCTGCCCCTGGATCCCTGGAAGTGTCCAAGGCCAGGTTGGACGGGGCTTGGAGCACCCTGGGCTAGTGGAAGGTGTCCCTGCCCATGGCAGGGGTGGCACTGGGTGGGCTCTGAGGTCCCTCCCGTGCTGTGATTGTGTGATCAATCCCTGCTCAGAGCAGCCAGGGCAGTTCAGGCTCTGTCCCCACCAGCTGTGGTGGCTGGATCCTGGGCATGCCTTTGTCTGTCCCAGCTCCCAGGACAGCACTGGGAGCCATGTTGTTCCCACCCTGAGCTCTGGGATCGCTTTAAACAAATCAAAATCTCACAGTGAGAAGAGTCACCCTAAAGAATCTGACCTCAAAAGGAGCTGTTGGTTCCAGGCTAATGGGGCAGGGCATACCTGGAGCTGCACAGCCTGGAAGTGATCAGAGAGACAGATTTGCCTGAAATCCTGGGATTTTGGGGCAGAACACCAAGTGCTCGGGGATGTGTGAGGGGGGACAGTTTGGAACCCAATCTGAAAGAGGCTCAGAGCTGGGGAGGGTCTGGCAGGATCTTCTGTTTCCATCCGTGCTGTTTGCTCCAGGAGGGAGCAAACATCTCCCAGCACCAGCATCACCATCACCACCAGCAGCCTCCCCCAGGCAGCTCCCAGCCTTCTCCTGGGAGTCCACATGGGCGTTCCTGCTGTTGGAGATGCCTCCAGCATCTCCCCCGTGCTGCAGTTCCCGAGGAGAAACAATGAGCCATTCTGCTCGTGCGACGCTCCCGGGTTTGAGGAGCAGAAGGAGCTTCATGTGGGATCACAGAATATCCTGAGCTGGGAGGGACCCTCAGGTCCAATTCCTTTGGGGCTTTTGGGGTTGGGCTGGAGGGTTTGTTGCCTGTGCAGGCACAGGGAGAGGTTCCAGTCTGTGGCTGGAATGGCTGTGGTGGGGGCAGCTTTCATCACCGATTTCATTGCGTTTCATTCCATCCCTTCCTTCAAGGATTTCATTTGGCAGCTGCAGTGCTGAGGGGTAAATGCAGGCCAGGTGGTACAAAGGGAGAGCCCAAATAGCACCTGCTGCTTCCACCTTGGGATCCCATCCAGCCCTGGGCTCTGTCTGGGAGTTGGAGGAGCTGGTCTGTTGGCACTGGGCTGTTCCTCCTTCCCACTGAAGGGGAATGTTGGAGTAGAAGGAGCTCTGGATATGCCCCAGGTGTAGAGAACACCCAGATACTCCTGAAGGAGCAGAAAATTTGACCTTTCTAACAGCATCCTTTTCCAAATGTCCACCTCTCCTTGTATCCCTGAGGACCTCAAAGACCAACACTGGGCCCCTTTCCAGGCTCCTCAGCAGCCAAGGCTTGGGAACAACCTGCTGCTCTGGTTCTTAAAGGCAGGGTTGAACAGGGTTTCACTGGGGTGTCAAACAGCATTTCCACAGCCCTGCCCCAGCACGGCTGGCAGTGGAACCAGGCTGGGCCCTCCTTCCTGCTGCTGGTCAGTCCATACAGGGCTGGAGGGGAGCTCAGGATCCCAAATGTGGGAGCAGAGCAGCTGGGGCTGGGGCTCCTGCTTTGGAGCCAGTGGGATCCTGTGCCAGGCATTTGGATCCAGGGAATGCTGCCCTTGGCGAGTGGGGTGGGTACTCCACATAGCTCTGCAGGGAAGGGGCAGGGGGTGGGCTTGGTCTGAGGGGTCACTGTCCTTTTGGGGTGTGAGTGGCTCAGTTTGGGGCACTGTTCACTGGTGACACTCTGCTGGCCTGGGACATCCCAGCTGGTCTTGGCCTCCCAAGGGCATCTCCTCCACAGCCATCCCCCCTCTCCCATCCCTTCTCCATCCCATCCCCACATCTCCAAGCTCCTGCCACAAAGGGCACTTCGGTTTTCTCCCCAGTTCTCTCTTCTTGGATTTTTATTTTATTTCCCCCTCCAAGTCCCAGTGTAGAACAGCGAGGAGTGCCTTGAGGATGATTTCCTCACCACAAAAATCCTGAGAGGTGGGAAAAGCCATGAGAAAGGAAAGGGGATAATGCTCTGACTCCATTAAATCCCCCAGGCTGCCTTTCCCCATATCCCTTGTCCCAGCTCCCTGCAGGCACCCAGTTCCATGCTGGGAGCCCAGGCAGCAGCTCCATGGTGGTGGTGGTGGTGGTGGTGTGGATCCCCTCCGTGATGCTCATCCCAGGAGGACACGGCTGCTTTGGGGAAGGCACCACCACTTCCCTCCCACCTCGCAGCCCTCCCATCGGTCCCTCCCTTCTCCTGCCTTTCCCCCAGCGAAGGACCCCAGTGAGTGAGAGGGAAACCTCCATCCTGACCATATTTCCTGGTGACCTACTTAAGGCAGGGGCTGCTCCGTTGCGGGTGCTCCCAGCCCGGCTGGCTCGGCATTCCCAGGGGTTGCCACCGGAATGACAATGAGCACCCTTCACTTCAGCAGCTCCACTTCCTCAAAGACGTGGTTTATTTTTTATTGCATCATTTAGACTTCTCTTTGGGTTCCCCCCCTCCCAGTTTGTGATGTGTAATTCCCATTTTTGGTGTCCCTGCTCTGTGTTCTGACTGCAGGCAGAGCTGCCTTCGGAGTGATATTTAATGTTTTGGTAATTTTTCCATCTGTTTTTGGGGAAAACAGTGCTTTAACTCCATCCTGGAGAGTCTGAGCTGTGTTGTCAAAGGCTTGTGTTGAGCATATTTTTTTCTTTTCTGGTGAAAATAATCCAGCAGAGGTGATTATTTATTTAACAAGTGGTTTGCACCTACTCTGCTGTATTTTTGTAGGGTTGTAAATGGCTTTGCAGTGCAGGAGGGAAAGGTATCGGCATTTTCCGTATTCACAGAATCCTGGAGCTCCAGAACAGTTTGAGGGGAAGTTGCCCAGAGAAGCTGTGGCTGCCCCAGCCCTGGAAGTGTCCAAGGCCAGGTTGGACGGGGCTTGGAGCACCCTGGGCTAGTGGAAGGTGTCCCTGCCCATGGCAGGAGGTGGCACTGGATGGGCTTTGAGGTCCCTTCCCACCCAAACCATTCCATGATTCTGTGATTCCATGAATATCAGACCCCACTTACAAGGGCTCACACCTGAAATGTTCATTTCTAGTGACTCCAGATTCCTTCTGGGTTTACACCTCCAGGAGCACAAAGCAGCCCATGTTTTCAGGCCAGCCTGAATTCCCTGATCAAAAATCCAAGCAGATTTGCTGGGCATGTATAAAAGCACATAAAATAAATACTAAAATAAATGGGGTGTCTCCTGCATTTCCTGGCTCCCAATAACTGTGTTGCTGGAGTCAAGCCCTGTTATCTTTAGGTGTATGTAACAAATTGAGCTTCCTGCAGTCCACAGGATCATGGAATCATTCAGGTTGGAAAAGCCCTCCAAGATCACAGAGTCCAACCATACCCCACCACTGCCAAGGCCACCTCTCACCCATGTCCCCAAGTGCCACATCTGCATTTAAACCCCTCCAGGGCTGGGGACTCCCCCACTGCCCTGGGCAGCCTGGGCAGGTAATTGTCCAGATAATTCCTGTTTTCTCACCAAACACCATTCCAGTCGGGGTTATTTTCATTGTTGGAGGTGCTGAGGGAGCTTTTCCCTGTCCCAGCCAGCCTAGGGCATTGCCATGTGTTGTCTCTGCAGGACAGGACACTGGCCCTGTGCTGTCCCCACAGGAGGTGACAGTGAAACTGGAGGTGAGGGGAGAAGAGCTCATTAGCTCCACTATACTGGTCAAACCACTCAGGATCTATGGAAATTAATTCAGTTTCTGGCTCCAGGGCACTGGCTTCAAATTAGACTGTAAGTAATGTTTTGTTCTTCTCTAAGTAGTGAGGAGGAGCTGGTCAGGACTGAGCATAAGCAAGGGAACAGCTCCAGACTGCTGATTCAGGAGGAGCAACCTCAGTCCTGGTGTCTCCTGAGTCAGGCTCTGCCCTTGGTGCCCTTTCCTCCAGCTGGGATAACTCACAGGGCATCACTGAGCTTTATAAAGGGATTTGGGAACCCTTGCCTCATTAAGGAAATTGGGATGTGTGTGCCAGTTCTCAGGCATGATAGTCCTCATCCCTCCTCCCTCACCAACCACCAGCAGATAAACTGGGATGGACTGGAAGAGCTGCCAGAGAAGTTCTTGCCACAGGTGGCTCTGGGAGGAAGAAAGTCGAGATCACCGTGAGGAATATTGTGAGTCCAGGTCTGTGTCCAGGGGGGTTGATCTGGGCAGGTTAAATGTGGTGTTTAAAACCACTCAGAGCAAGCAGAAGAAAGAAGCAGCTCTGTTAATGCCCACCATGTCCACATGCCCCAGCTGCCCTCGTGGCTGTGTGGGCTCTGAAGGCTCATTTCAGCTCACAAAGCACCCAGAGCGTGGCACTGATCGGGAGAAGTGTCTTATCTCCTCATCTGCTTTCGTTTCAATTCATCTTCCAGAGCCCGTGGTATAAATGAATCTTCCCAGTCCACAGGGTGCCTTGCATAAAGCATTTTTACATATAAATGGCCCCATCTACCCTGTAACAGAGCTGTGATTCATGGTTGGTGCATGTTCAATCCGAGGTGGGAGCCAGCTGACTAATTTATACTGAGTAATTAGATCCTGAATTAAACGCACAGAAGATTGTTATTTTTTTCCCTCCTCTCTTTTCCTTGTGTGAACTCAGATGGGCTGATACTGGAGCAGGAGAAGTGTTCTTCCTTCTCCATGAGCCCATCGTGGTGTCTGCTGGAAGCCTCCAGGGGCAGCCACAGGGAGATGTACAGGGGTGGCTCCTTCTCGAAATGTGTTTGTGCTTGCCTGGAGAGATCACTCTGACAGTGATGTTCCCTTGATACGCAGGTGGGGAACTGCCAAAAGCAGTAAAAGAGACATGTCTTTCCATAGGTCATGGAATGGGGTGGGTTGGAAGGCATAGTAAAGCTCATCCAGTGCCACCCCCTGCCCTACCTTCCACTAGCCCAGGGTGCTCCAAGCCCCGTCCAACCTGGCCTTGGGCACTTCCAGGGCTGGGGCAGCCACAGCTCCTGTGGGAGTCACCCCCTCACAGCCCTGATCCCCCAGCCCTGATCCCCTGGCACACGAGGTGTGGAGATGCTGATGGGGGCAGAGTTACAGCAGCTGAGCTGCACATCCAGCAGGACCTGGGCTGTCACCTCCTCCACACCACGGGGACAGGTCCCCCCCAGCTTCCAGTGGGCACATTCCCTCATTGGAGCCCCTCAGCTCCTGCCAGGTGGGTCCCACCATCCCACGGACCTGCAGGAATCCACCTGGCCGAAGGTGGATTCAAATCCTGCCGCATCCCCAGCTGGGATTTGCAGAGAGGCTGGAAGGGCTGAGCTCTGCCTGTGCTGGGAAGGCCAATGAACCTTCCCTCGTGTCATGCAGGGACACGGTGATTCCCACGGGGATCCTCAGCACGGGGGGCGTTTGACCCCTGTCTCGTCCTCCCCCAATCCCAAACCCCCAGCCCAGTCTCCCCAGCCTGCCCAGCTATTTTTAGCTTGGTTTCCCAGGGAAACGGGGTTTTTTGTGGCTGCTGTATCCTCAGACTTGACAGTGACGGAGAGAGGAAGCAAAGATCATTCTCTGGGAGATTTTTTTTGGAAAACGGCTCGTTTTGATTAAAGAGACCAGCCCTGAAATCTCAGTGCAGCCAACACGGGGAGATTCAGCATCCCCAGCCTTGCTGCTTACTCAGCCCCCCAAAAGGTGTCCCAGCATGGAAATGCCAGGCTGGATGTGAGGGGACAGTGCTGAGGCACAGGGAAGGTTATTTATTTTTTTGGAAATCAGACTGTAGTCATTTGTCCACTCACAGAGCATCTTCTTGCTGGTCTTCGTGGAAGCACAAAAGATGCTTTTGTGGTGCCTCCAGCCATGTGCAGGACACAGCAGCATCTGCTGGATGGATCCTTTTCCTTTCTCTTTTATTTTAATGTGGAAAAGGGGAAAGGAAAGGCATTTCAGTGCCTGAACCCAGGGACCCTGGGCTGCTGCAAACTTTCCAGCCCCACGAGATTGGCACGCTTGGGCTTGGTGTTCCCGTGCACATCCAGGCAGAGGCACCTCCTCCCAGGCACTTCCGAAGACGGTAAAGTGGGTGATTAAAGCACTTAATCATCAGTGTGTCACCTCGACAGCCAGCACATGTTGTGCTTTAGCTGGAGGGTGATGTGGGAGAGGATCCTGTTTTCCAGTCAGTCAACACGAGGTGCATCCCCACGACTCCAGTGGGAAGTGGGGGTTTGAAGAACAGAACTCGTGGAGGTGTCCAGTGCCGTTCTTAAATGCCTTGTGGTACCTCAGGAGGTACCACCAAGGGCTGGAGGGTGGGACCCAGGACCTGCAGGAGCCTCCTGCCTCTCTGCAGGGGAACAAGGGCTGTCCCCAGGCTCTCTGGAATGCCCCCAGAAACCCATGTTCAGGACCTTCATCTCACCTCCAAATCTGAGCAGGAGGTGTCTCCAGCAGGTTAACTGGTCCCACTGGGGTAAGTGGGATAGGGATGCCCATTCACAAAGTGTATTTGCCTGAGTTGTCCATCTGCAGAGTAGGGGATATGTCTGCCCAGCTGCTGGTCAGGGTTGAGTTTGGCTCAGGCTGGAATTAATTTGGTTTATAATAAGGAATTACATGAAGACTTTTGAATGTTAATAGTCCTCTTGTGCCTCCCTGACAGCTCCACTGGTGCTGTAACCTGCAAATTGGCCAGGAGAAACTGGGAACGACAAGAGTCGGGAACAGGACATGTGGATGAGCTTGGAAAAGGGCAGAATAAAACAGCTTGGAGGGAATGTGCTTTACAGAAAGCTCAGGCTAGGCCAGTCCTCAGCCCTCAGTGGGATGAGGGGGGATTTCAGGGCCCAGTGTAAGTCCACACTGCACACCCTGCCCCCAGGAGATGTTGGGATGTGTTGGTGGGGACAGGGATCTCCCACTGCTGGGAAGGTCCCTGGAGGCTGAGGAGCTGCAGGGTGAGTGAGCAGGGCTGGTCACTCCTTTGCTGGGGGCTTCAGCTTTGGGGTTTTTATCACAGAATGATAAAATCATCAAGGTTGGAAAAATATCCCTCTAAGATCATCCAGTCCAACCATCTCCCAGCACTGCCAAGGCCACCACTAACCCCTGTCCCCAAGTGCTACATCCACGTGGCTTTTAAATCCCTCCAGGGATGGGGATTCCCCACTTCCCCAGGCAGCTGTGCCAGGGCTGGACAACTTTCCATGAGTAAATTTTCCCCAGTATCCAACTTAAACCTCCCCTGGCTCAGCCTGAGGCCGTTCCCTCTCCTCCTGACCCTGTTCCCTGGGAGCAGAGTCCAGTCCCTCTCTGGATCCATCAGGGAGTTGCAGAGCCAGAGGGTCCCCCCTGGGCCTCCTTTTCTCCAGGTTGGACACCCAACCATCCAACACCCCTGGCATGAGGAGCCCCTGAGAGCCAAACACCCCAGCTCAGGGCTCACAGTGGGGCTCATGTGGGTGTCTGTGGGGTCCTGTGGGGATCCCCACAAGGGACTGTCCTGGAGCAGCTCCGTGACCTCCCCAGCAGTGACAGCAAAGCCAAACAGGGGCTGGGACACATTAAAGTTTAATAAAACCACTTTGGTACTCACTTGTGTAGAGGAGCAGCAGGGCTGGTTTAGATACCAGATTAGGGGGCACAGGAGGGGCAGGGAGAGGGGGGTGATTCCTGGGGCTGTGCCCAGGCTGGGATGGGGCTGGAGCTGCTGCCTTTGGTGTCAGTGGGGTGTGAGAGTGACAGACCCTGATGAGAGGATGAGGTGAACAAGGCTGGGTCATCACTGTTAGTCCTGTCTAGGCTGTTGCCACATATTTACTTTAAATAAATTGAATGAGTTTTGTACTTATGAAATCTGAGACACCTGCAATGATTGATGGCTTTGAGGTCACACCCAGAACTGGTCCCACTTCCTTTGGCTGTCCCTGCCAGGCCTGAGCTGCCAGTCCTTCCACTGGGCACATCTTGGTGCTTGATCCACCCCTTCTCAGGTGCAGGTGGGCAGCTCTGGCCCACACTGGGATGTGCCAGAGGGGCCTGGGACAAGGACCTGGAGGGACGCAACAAGGGGGAATGGCTTCCCACTGCCAGAGGGCAGGGTTAGGTGGGATATTGGGAAGGGATTCTCCCCTGTGAGGGTGGGCAGGCCTTGGCACAGGTTGGGCAGAGAAGCTGTGGCTGCCCCTGGATCCCTGGGAGTGCCCAAGGCCAGGCTGGATAGGGCTTGGAGCACCCTGGGCTGGTGGAAGGTGTCCCTGCCCATGGCAGGAGGTGGCACTGGATGGGTTTAAGGTCCCATCCAACCCAGCCCATTCCATGATTTTGCCCACAGGATTAGAGGCGTGTTTTGTTCATATTTATGTGAAGAAAAATAGCAAAATCAATGACTTTGAACACAGAGAGGTCAGTGCTGCTGGCCCAGTGTCCATGAACTCCCTGGCATTCTGGATTCCTTGTGCAGGGTCATGCAAGTCTCGTGTCAGTTGTGATCACACATCTCCTCTAGCTCCTGGCAATGTATTCCCTGTGTTATGGTTGTAGTTGGAGCTAAAAACAGAGTGGGAAAGGGCAGGATGGCCAACACTGACCTAGTTCTTGGGTTTGGTGTGGTTGCCTTTTTTTAAAGACTTCGTAAAAGAGATAAAAGCTGCCTGCCTGTGAGCTTGGCTTCTGAGGAATGCTCTGTTTGCAGGACATTGTTCCCTGGTCAGCCAACTTGCTTTGGGTTTGGTTAAAGAACTCAATCACATTTAGCTCAATGCAAACTTGAGTGGAGACTGGGAGGAAATCTGTAAGAAATTTAGGGGTCCTGCCCCTGTTTTGCTTTGTTGTTGCTGCTGGGGAGATCACTGAGGCTCTCTGGGACAGCCAGGATGTGCAGGGATCACATGGGAATGTACAGGGATCACATGGGAATGTGCAGGACCCCACAGACCCCACTCCTGGAGCCCTGGGCTGGGCACTGAGCCATCAGGGGCTGCTGGAAATCAATTAACTTCTAACTGGAAAGCTCATTAACCCAGAGAAAACCATCATCAGTCTGGGTCAGAGATGGTTATGAATAGTAAGGAGAGGAGGGACTGTGAGCCTGGAGAAGGCACTGAGCAGGTTAACATTGCTTTTGGTTTTATTTTAGGGGCTGTTTGTCCAACCAGTTCCCAGCAGGCAACAGTGGGATGGAGAAAACCAGCTTGCCTAAGGATTGGGTCCTTTTCTTCTAAATACCACCCTTGGCACAGCAACTGATCCCTCCTCCCTGCTCACCTCCCACAGGAGCTTCCCAGGGAGGAGCTGGTGCATTTGCATTCCATGGCCAGTGCAGAGAACACACGTGTTGTGTGACAGCCAGAGCTGTGGCAGGGCCAGGTTTGCTTTGCCTTTCCCCCACTAAAGGGTTTTATTTGGATAACCTAGCAGTTAATTTTGCACTTAGTTTATTAGTTATTAGTTAGTCTTCTCCCTCTCTGTGAGGTCTGGGAGCAGAGTGGGCACAGAGGGACCCTGAGTAGCAGTGGAGGGAACCAACCCGAAATGCACCTTTGTTTTCAAAGGATAGAGTGATGTTTCTTCTTTCACTCCCAAATATCAACTGTCAGCAGAGGGAAATGTGGGTTTTTTACCAAGAGCTTATTTTTAACCATAAACTTTCCAGGGGAAAGTTCTCAACTTCCCTCTGTGCTTACAAAAGGTCAGCTCCTGTCCCAGGCTGTCCTGTGTGAATCTGCTCCAAGGTCCTGCTCCCAGCTGGAGCTTTCACCAGCTTGGAAGCTGCCCCACCTTTGGGACAGCCTTGGGGTGAATTCCTGGGAGTCACACTGAATTCCTGCCCCTTATCTCAGTTTCTCAGAGCAGGGATCTGACAGGGCTTCCAGCCTGGGCTTCCAGGCTGTGAATGTCAGGGGAGATGGAGGGTTGAAGCTGTGTGGGGTGGAGGGGACAGCACCCACCTCTCTCATCCATCTCTCTGTGCCCTCCAGCTCTGAGGGAGCTGTTGAACCCCATCTCACTGCCCCATGTACAAATGTGTCCAGATAAAAGTGTTCTCAGCACAGCCTCAGCCCCTCCTGCATCTCCCCATCCCTCGCTGACAGCTTGTCTCCAGTCTGAGCCTCCCTGAACTGGGGTTTGCTGGTCCCAGGTTTAATTACCCCGGGTTCCTTTGTGTCTAGACAGGTGAGTGCAGGTGGGTTTCAGTGTGAGGGCAGCTGGTGAAGGATGTGCTTTGTGGGGTGACGCCCAGGCTTGAGGTGTGCCCTGATTCACCCAGGCCCTGCTGAAAGAGCCCTCATGGGCTTGGTTTCCTTGTTTCATCTGGAGCCCTGTCATCCTCCTTGTTTTGTTTCCAGCAGACTCAGAACTGCCTTTTCAAGGTACTTGCCCAGCTGGAATATCCCTAAATATGCATAAAGTCCCAAGTCACGTCTCTGCAGCTCCCCGGGAGCGAAGCACACGGAATGTTTAAGCAGGGGCTGTATAAATCTTTAAACAGAGGTAACAAGGCAGGGAAGGGGTGGTAGGTGATGAAATGAAGGTGAGGAAAGAAGCAGATGAGATCCCTGATGTGGAAGTGCCCTTTCTCTGAGTCCTGAGGCTCCACCGGGGCTAATGAGGCTGTTGCTTTGCTTTGTCAGCCCAAAGCCCCATGCTGGCCATGTGGCCACTGCTGGTGCTGCAGGGACTGGGCATGGGCTGTGCCCACACCTCAGACTGTGCAGAGCAGTGTCTGCTGCTTTATCCAAGCCATGAGTTTCAAACAGGGAACTAGTGTTTTTCTAGTGGGGAAAAGGCTTTTTTTCCTAGGGGAAAAGGCTTTTTCCAGCCACGTCCTCCCCATGTGCCCCCATCCCACTGGCATCCCACTGATCACAGCCAGCCCTCCTGTAACCCAGGGCAGGTGGTGCCAAGTGACACTTGCCCATCTGAAAGTGTCCAAGGCCAGGTTGGATGGGGCTTGGAGCAACCTGGGCTGGTGGAAGGTGTCCCTGTCCATGGCAGAGTGTGGGACAGGGTTGTTTAGAATGTCCCTTCCCAGTCAAACCAGTCTGGGATTCCATGACTGTGTGATCCTGAAGACCAATCTCCGATTCCATTTATTTTCCTGCCATGCAGGACATTTTTGTCATCACTGTGGATTCCTGTTTGTGCTACACAGCTCATACCAGAGGGGCATGAGGATAGTTTGCCAGGGAGGAGGTTTCTGCCCAGTTTATGTGCCCTGTGCCCAGCTGAGGTCTGCAGAGCTCTGAGAGGTTTGGGTTGGAAGGGACCTCAAAGCCCATCCAGTTCCACCCCTGGCTTGGGCAGGGACACCTTCCACCAGCCCAGGGTGCTCCAAGCCCCATCCAACCTGGCCTTGGGCACTTCCAGGGATGGGGCAGCCACAGCTTCTCTGCCCAACCTGTGCCAAGGCCTGCCCACCCTCTCAGGGAGGAATTCCTTCCCAATATCCCATCTAACCCTGCCTTCTGGCAGTGGGAAGCCATTCCCCTTGTCCTGTCCCTCCAGGGCCTTGCAAAAAGTTCCTCTCCAGCCTTCTTGCAGGTAAGGATACAGAACATCAGTAAGTCTGATTATCAAATTCACAAGCTCTTTTCCAAGGGAAGAGGAGGAGAGGCAAAGGGAGTTCCTGGAATACAGGGATGTGTGAGGTTCCCTGTGCCAGCAGCCTCTCCGACACACCAGCGTGGTGCTCCTCAAGTTTTCCTTCAGAGGCTGGGAAATTCCAACATCCTCAGCTCATCCGGGACTCATCCCTTTTGGCATCCCTGGGGGGCCGGTTGCCAATGATGTGTTGCTGCATCTCCTGCTCGAGTTCAAAGGAATTGGGTTAATGAGCAGAAAGCCAGCCATCAAATTATCCTGACGCTTGCTGCTGCCTCCTGAATCTCCCAGTGCATCCCTCTTTGATCCCGGGGATGCAGGCAATTAAATCCAGCACAAACCCTGGCCACCTCACAGGCTGCATTTAGTCCTTTTCCTTTGTCTAAATGGTCTGGAAACGGTGTGAGAATGAGGAGGTGGGGGAGGGAGGAGACCAAAAATCAGTGGAAAAAAAAGCTTTTGTCTGGGGAAATAAAGTGGATATGGAAATAGGCTGTAATATCCTAAAATGCTCAGGTGCTCCAGCAGGCTGGGAAAGGCAACAGCCCAGCGTGGCAGAGGAGCAGGAGCTCGGGAAAAGGACAGATCCATCAGAAATTTGGATTCCACCGTGCTCAGTGAGATCCGGGGCTGGGGCTCACCCAAGGTGCTGTTCTGTGTGGGGAAGCAGGATCAGGGAAGCAGCACGGGAGCACCACTGGGGACAGACAGGGCTGGAAAAGGAGCTTCTCTGCGCTGCTGCTGCTGCATCGTGTGGCCTCTGGAGCAGAAAGGGATGCTCCTTCCATCTGGTGCTGGAATAACACAGGAGTGCAGACCTGACACAAGAATCAATCCTTGGCTTTCCAGGGCTTTAAATATTCATTGGAAGAGTGTCCTCTCCCAGGAGCTGGGAGGGAGGCACAGATCTCTCCAGCAGCAGCATCCTGCAGCATTCCTGCTGGGATGGCCCCAGGGGTGCTCAGTGAGGGAGTGCCAAAATTCCGAGCCAGGCTGCTCCCAGCTCCTGCCTTGGGCTGGGCAGGGCTGTCACCAGCCCCAGGAGCAGCACAGCAACCCTGGGCCAGGGCAAATCTTCAAATCTTCTCTTCTGAACAGAAACCCCTGGAGAGCCCTGGGGGTTGTTTTCAGTCTGCCCTGCTGGGAGCAGCCCCATCCTGCTGGGGTTGGCTGGTGTGGTCACTGGAGCCCCAGAAAGCAGGGACTGGAGGTCAAGGTCTGTGTGACAGTGGGAGTCAGGAACAGGGACATCTTCATCCTCACTCCTTTTAGCATCACTGAAATAACTCCTGGAGCTTGTGGAGTCGAGCACATCCTGTAACTGCATGTGTGGAAGGAATACATTTTTGCGAAGAAAGGCTGTTCTGTCGTGCTGTGACTCAGGCGTGGGGACTGGGAGCAGGGGCAGGACTGATCCAGCCGGGAGAGGATGTTTCTGTGGAGAGGGAGCTGTGCTGGGCTGCAGCTCCAGAGCCTGCCATGGTGAAGCAGGACATTTTTAGTTTCTGGGAGTGTTTCACTTCTGCTCGTGTGGCAGCGGTGCCTGAGCGGGACGGGGGAGCTGATCCCGTCGGCAGCTCCTCCATCCCATCACCGAGGTGCCAGCGTGTGGTTGGCACTGGCAGGGCCCAGGCTGGCAGGGCCGGGGCTGCCTCTGCCGGGGCTGGGGTTTGTCTCGCTGGGGTTCAGCTCCTGCAGGTGGGATCTGCTCTGAACACTCTGCAGTGAGTTGTCTCTCGCAGCCTTGACTCAGCTCGGGAGCTGGGCTGGCCACAGGCTGTGGAGGGAGCTGCTGCCAGCCTGCCTGCACCCTGCCTGCACCCTGCCTGGCTCTGCCCTGCCTGCACCCTGCCTGCACCCTGCCTGCACCCTGCCTGCACCCTGCCTGGCTCTGCCCTGCCTGCACCCTGTCTGCACCCTGCCTGGCTCTGCCCTGCCTGCACCCAGCCTGCACCCTGCCTGCACCCTGTCTGGCACTGCCCTGCCTGCACCCTGCCTGGCTCTGCCCTGCCTGCACCCTGTCTGCACCCTGCCTGCACCCTGTCTGGCACTGCCCTGCCTGCACCCTGCCTGGCTCTGCCTGTGCTCTGCCCTACTTGCACCCAGCCTGGCACTGCCTGCACCCTGCCTGCACCCTGCCTGCCCTGCGTGGCTCTGGCCCTGCCTGTCCTGCCTGTACCTCATCTCTTCTGCCTGTACCCTGCCTGCCCTTCCCACAGCCTGGCTCTGTCCCTGCCTGCCCTGCCCGGTTCCATCTCCTCCTCAGCACAACCATTCCAGCATTGTCCTTCCCCGTGTCCCCAGGGACATGCTGGAATGGCCACTGCATCCCACAGCAGGCTGGGGGAGCCCAGGCTGGTGCAGGTGACTGTCAGTTAAGGGTCCCTTAAGTGTAAGCACAAATTCAAGCTGTGTTTGTGATTGTTTTTTTCTTTAAACCTCAGTATTGTAGAAGATTTTGATCAGCTTTACTGACTCTGCAGACACAGGAGCTCAGGCTGGGCCAGTTAAAACTCAGGAATATTTTTCTCCAGGGATCCCAGAGGCTCAGACTGGAGGCCTTGGGAGTGATCCTGTCACTGTGGCCAAGGGTGATGCCTCACAACGATCTCCTGTGACAGTCAGAGCATCTTTTGTTTCAGCCTTTCTAGGAAACAGCTGGAGCAGAGCCAGGGAGGATGGGATGGGAATGGGATGGGATGGGAAGGGGGGAAGAGGGAGAGAAAGAGGGGCTGGGGATACAGCTGTGCTTCTCCTCTGGCAAAGGGAAAGGAAATGGGAGTTTTTGTATGGCCCCAGTGGGCAGGACATGGTGGCACAGGCTCTTGAGGGGGGGTGACAGTGATTTTAGGGCCAGCAGGGTCCCCAGGCAGGGACGGTTCCCATGGCAACAGCAGCAGCATCCCAGGCTCTCGCTGTCACACCAGTGCTTTAATGAGTTCATTTCCAAATCCTCAAAAATAATAACAATAACAATAATAATATGCAAATGGCTTGGTGGCCAAGGGGCCAGGGGGTCACTGCTGCTCCGTGGGGAAGCACATGCAGGTTTCTTGGAGCAGGGAGGAGGAGGAGGAAGGCACCCACCTGCATCCTCGTGGGCTCCAGGGGAGGGCATTTTCCCTTATTTTTAGCTCCATGTGCTCAGGGGGGTGTGGATGCAAACCCTGAACGTGCAGATTGCTCAGTGCTCTGCAAACTCCCCCTCAGCCCTGCAGGGATGGGGGAGCTGCACCAAAATCCCATTTCTCCCCAGTGCCACCAATTGGGGTGTTCCTTTCGTGGCGTGGGATTTACCAACAGAAGTCATTTTGCTCCTCAGATGCAGCCACGGCTCTCACCCTGTGCAGCACCACAGTGGGGCATGGGCAGAGTGATTTTCCATGCTGAAAATCTGATTTTTGGTACAGAAAATTTTCTGCATTGAAAAAAAAAGCTGCTCTTACCATGGGGCTAAAGTGTCCTTTCCAATTATCATCATCTTTTCCCCCCTTATCCTCTTGTAACATTTTCTCTCCCTTCCTGGCCAGAGGGGGAACAGCCAGAACAAATCCATTGCTGCCTTTCTAAAGGTTAATTTTTTATAGATAACTAAATCTTTTAACACATAGAAACAACAACACTATCTCGTTCAAAATAAGCAAACTCCTCCGCCTCAGTTTTGTGGCAGTTACCAAAAAAAAACACATCAGCTGCAATTTCAAAGTAAAATTCAAATTTCCTTGTGTTTGTCTGGTTTGACAAGATTTATTGCAGGCTCTCATTATGCGGCAGGTTCAAGGAAACCTCTCCAGAGGACACATAACAATTTAGAAAATGAAAGCCTGAACCAGTTTATTATTAGAAGGTGGGTTGGATTCTGTAGGGCTCCTACACGGAGATATTTCATCTGGTACATTGGAGATATTTTTGCTGAAGCCATTAAACTCTTGGCACACAAGCCTGTTATTAAAACTGATTTAGACTAAGACAGGATAAATACTTTGAACTCTATTTAATTGACTTATTTGACTTCGGAATTCAATCTCGGGCCTAAGACCAAAGAGAATTCAATTCACAAAGTTGCCCTTGGTGCACGGGGGGAGCTTTGGGGACGGGTCCCCAGTGTGCCCTGCCGTCCCCCAGCCCAGGGCAGCACCTCAGGGCCGCTTGCACTGGAGGAATATTTCTGATTCTTGCACGTATCACGAGTTCCAGGGTGGGAATGTTCCCCTCCCTGTGTTGCTGGTGCATCCCACCCCACTGGTGGCCTTGGGGAGGGACACGGAGGGCTCGTGCCCTGCCCGGGTTGCAGCTCCACAAGGTCGTGCTTTGTGCCCGTGTCTGTGTTCAGCAGAACGTGCTCCAAGGGGAAGCTGCTGCTCCCATACACAGACAGCAGGCAGGGTATTCTGTCATTCCATGAGATGAAAATCTGAGTTTATACAGTCCACAGGACATTTTCCTCATCCTGGTTTCCCTCCTGTCCGTGCTGCCAGCTCTGGTGGCTGCATGACTCTCACACCTGGTGACGCCTCTGCCTCTCAGCCCTGGCCAAGCACTGGTTTTTCCTGGGTGATTTTCCCTGTCCCTGCAATTCCCTGGGATGAAAGGAGGCAGTGTGTCTGTGGGAAGAGCAGGGATGCACCTGGGATGCCTCGTAACTCTCTCTGAAGCACTTGCAGGTCTGAGCACGTCACGTGGTGAGACACGGGACAGGTCGGGCTGGTCGGGCTGGGCTTCCTCAGGAGTGGCCACAGTAGCCCTTTGGGTAGCCCAGTGCCAGGGAAGTGCTCTTGGTGGAAGGTGCTTCCCCAGCAGAGTTCCCTGCACTCCCTGGGCTTGAGCCAAGTTCTCTTTTCTATGGTTTCCTCCTTTCCAGGCAGTGCTCATTCCCCCCTGGCTGTGAGGTCTCTGCAGTGCTGTTGTGCCTGGCTTTGGCTTTGTTTCCTTTCAGAAGGGATTTTAGCAGGACTGTGCCCGTGTCCCTCAGCTTTGGAGCATCCCCCTGGCACGTCCCTGGGGTTTGTGCTCCTGCCACCAGCCCAGGGCACAGGAGCACTGCCCGTGGCTTCCCAGGAGAACACTCGGCGTGGGATGGGCTTGGAGGCTCCCCCTGTGTGTGAGGAACACCAGGAGCCACCCCGTGTTTCAGAGCCAAAGGATTCTTTGAGAAACCCTGAAAAGGAAGGTTTTGAGAGACCAGTGGCCAGAATCTGTTTGGTCACCTGCCAGGCTCTGGTTTAAGTCAAGTAGGGCCTAAGACCAAGCAGCTGATAATTTTACCTTGGCTGTTTAGGCATTTGCTTAACAATAACTCCCATGAATATAGAAATGGGATTGAATGTCATGAAATCAGGGAATAGTTTGGGTTGGAAGGAACCTCAAAGCCCATCCAGTGCCACCCCCTGCCATGGGCAAGGACACCTTTCACGAGACTGTGTTGCTCAGGGCCCCGTCTGACCTGGCCTTGGACACTTCCAGAGTCCATTTGCTGACTCAAACAGAAGCTCAGCTGGTCAGAACAGGATCCTGAAGTTCCCAAAGGAATTCTGCTCTCAATCCCCAGGTCTGCCCACACTCCCACCTCCCCAGGATCCTGCAGGTGGGAGCTGGGGCCGTGCAGGGCCCAGAGCTGGTCAGGCAGCTCAGAAAACACCGGCATTTGTTTCCTATCACTGGTTTTAAACTTCTGCTGGAACCAACGCAGGCTGTTTGCTGTGTACACAACATTCTAGGCGGGATCCCCCGCTTGGATTGGCAGTGTTGGCTTTGCCACGGGACACAGATCAAGGTCGGATGTTTTCCTCTCCCCTGCAAAGCCTAAACCTGGGTGGATGGTCCCTGATATCCTCAGGGTGATCCCACAGGGATGGAACATCCTTGGCACTTGGAATTGGGGGTGGCTGTTTGACCTGAAGTGTAACATGGCATAGAGGGATTGTTAATATGATAAATATTAATTAGCAGCATTAAAGAAAGATGGGATAACATAGATTCCCCCTTTATAATCCCCCAGCATTAGGAGAGGCATGTCCAGGAAGTGGTTTCTTCTCTCCGGTGTCTTCCTAAATTCCAGTTTCTCAGGTATCTTTGGGATGATGTAAATTAAAATACATATAAAATACATAAAATAGTCCCAGGTCTAGCTGTCCCTGCTGGTGCAATCAGGGCAGTAAAGCTTCCCAGTAAATTAGGGGTGAAAAGGGAAACAGTTCCCAGCTGGCTGGGACTGGCAGGAGGTGGGGGCTTTTCTTTCCTGTCCTGCTGCTCTTTCCAAACAAATGATAATACTCTGATATTACACTGCTGGTGTTCCCCCTGTGAGTTATTCCTGCAGCATCCCAGCCCTGAAAATAGATGTGCTGGGGGTGCCTGGGAAATATCTGGGCTTGGAGAAGTGTTTGCTGTGCTTTGGAAAACCCTCTCCAGACTCCTTTGCCTCCAGAACTCCAAGTGGGCTCCTTCAGGACTGAGCTTTCACACTTGGAATTTTCAGCTAAAATCTTTTCTTTGGACAACCAGCTCATGCACTGGGACACAAAAGCTCCCCATCTTTGAGGCAAAGCTTTTCCAGCTCCGTTGGCCTCAGTGAACATCCTCTGCTGAGGCTTCAACAGCTGGAGCCCAGGTAATGCCTTTAGAAACCAGCCCAGCAGTTCCTGACTCATTCTAAGGCTCTGGAAATTCTAAACCTGCCGGAGTGAAGGCCTGTGAAGTGCAGAGGAACCTCTCAGCACTGTCTGGAGGCAATCCTGGAGTGCTCTCCAGGATCACAGGACAGTGTTGGATAGAATATCTCCTTGAAACACTGTGCTGTGTGCAAGGATAAAACCAGTGCTGCCAATACAACTGGGGAAACTTAAACACATTATCCAGCCTGGTGCCTTCAGAGGGAGAGATGTGGGCTTTGGGAAGCCCTTGATAATCTTCAAAGACAAAAATGATGGCAGGTCTTTGGGATCTGTGATCTCTCAGACCAGACACCATCACAGCATTGTGCTCCTGCAAGCTGAGGGTGCAAAAACGGTCTCCTGACAATATGACCAAGGAAATGCTGTGTATTTATGAGAGGGAGGATCCCCTGAGCAGAGGATTTGCTCTCAGAGGGATGGTCCTGGCTCCTGCTGTCCAGAGAGTGATGGACAAAAGGGCAGGCTGGAAATGTTTTCACAACAGAGCTACAAGAATGATTTTGAATGCAGAAGAACAAACGATGTTAGCACTTGATAAGGTCAGTGTATGAGTTTATTGAGGATTCCTTTCAGAGCTGGGTTCATGGTTTTCTGTGAACACTCTAGAAAAACATTCTCCCCCTGTACACAATATCTGGCCCCATTTCTTTAGGGCTGTGGTAGAAACTTTGGCACAAACACCTGAAATGGCAGAGCAGCCTTGGTTGTGTCTGGCAGGAGACCCTTTGTCACCTCTCAGTCTTCCAGCCCCAAACCATCCCATATCCCAGGCTGACCCCGGTGTGTTGCTGGTGGTGTTGAGGGCTGGGGAATGCCAGGGAATGCCAGGGAATGCCAGACAGCCCCACGGGGTGAGAATCTCCCTGCTGAGCCCTGGGGGCCAAACTCCAGCAGGATCTTTTCAGGTCGTTCAGGTAGGATTGATCTCCTGCTGCATGGAGCGTTAGTGACAGAGGAAAGGTCTTGGACATTTCTGTTGTCCTGGCTCTGGAACAGAGTCCAAGATGTGGGAGAGGCTGGGCACTGGGAACCCTCCTGGAGACCACCACAGTCAGGCCTCCAGCAGTGTCATGTTTGTGGCTGCCTGTCCTGATAATCCTCTGGGATAACCTTGGCAATGGATGCTCTTGTTTCAGCTGAAGAGCCTCATCCTTTACCAGCAATTCCCTGCTGTGGTTTCCAAACTCCTGAGCATTTCCAAGGGGCTCAGGACAATCCATCTTCTTCCTCTTCCTCCCCCTGAACCCTCTGCAAAGGCCTTGGCAGGGAATTACAAAAGCAGCAAAAGCCCCTCGTGCTGTTCCAGGCCAGGCTGTGCTCACCACCTGCCCAGTGCTGGTGCCACACCACGGTGGGAATGGTTTCCAAGAGATCAGTCAGAAACGTGCCATTTCCTCCAGAAATATCACGTGTCCAACACCCTTGACAGAGGTCTAGGAAAGGGTTATTCTTGTGAATGAGGACTGCAGGACAGGTTTGGCCTTAGCAATTCTCTGAGGAGAGAATCATCCTTTGATGGGAGGGAATATTGGGGGGAAAAAATGGAAAAGCTGGGCTGGGAAGGCAGTGCAGGAACTGCTGGCACGGGTGTTGGGGTCACCAGCAGTGAGGGGGCTGTGCCCTGGCCCAGAGAGGGGCAGTGACCTGGCTGGGGCACATGGCCAGGGACCAGCAAACCTGCTCCTTCAACTGCAATACCCTTATTTTCAAATATTTGTCTTATGTGTCTGCCCTTGAGCAAACCTGGAGCTTTCAAAGGGCCTGTGCAGTGTTGGCACTGTCTCAAACACCATTTGTCACTTGGGCAGGGCTGGCAAGAAAATTGGGCACAGGACCAGGGTGGGAAGGGGGTGACAAGGTGGCTGCTCGATGGCTGTGAGGTCATGAGATTGTGTCCTTGGACTGTGAGGAAGAGGAGAGAGGAGAGAGGAGAGAGGAGAGAGGAGAGAGGAGAGAGGAGAGGACTGTCTGTCCAAGACAAAACCCCTCTGGTTTGTCTTTCAAATGGAGCTGTGGGGAAGAGCCATCGCTGCAGGAGGGGCAGGGGCATGGGGGGAGCAGGAGGTTGGTGGAGCTTCAGGTCAGCTTTGGAGAACAGGGGGGTAAAATTGTCCTTTGTTTCCTCTCTGGTGCCATCTGAGTGGCTCCAGCTGAGCTGAGCAGAGGGTGACTTGTCCCTGCCAGTGCCCAGTGGTTGGCCAGGATGGCAGGGGGGGAGAATGTGGGGTGGGAGCCCCAGGACCTGCTTGGTCCCTGCCCAATCCTCTCCCCCACCCTGTCCCCCTCTCCCTCCTCTCCTCCATCCCACCACCCTCCCAGCTCTGTGCTGTGCCTGCTCCATCCTCATGTTGGCCAACAACCACATGCACTCTCTTTGTTTTAAAAACCCCTTTCTTGTGAGCGTGGTGGTGCTGCTCTCCGCTCCGTGGGGCAGCCAGGCAGGTGGGCCTGAGCAGCACCAGGGCTTGGCTTCGTGCCTGCTTTCATTTTCTCTTGTGAAGGAGCTCCTGGAGCTCAGTCAAGCTGCTCTTAAACCACGTCCGGCTCCGCCACAGCACTTTCCAAAACAGAGGCTGTGCTGAGAGCAGGGTTTGGTGCTTGGGTCAAACAGGTCCAGTCGAGGCAGACACAGCCTGTCTGCTCTCACCTGCCCCAGGGAGTGTCTGCCCAGGGCTTTTGCCCCCCGAGGAGGGTTAATTTGGCTGCTGGGCTTTGCCCCCTCGCACCCCTGTGGTCAGCGGGCACAGCGGCAGCACCAGCTGGCACCTCCTCCCTTCACTGCCCCAGCACCTTCCTCCCACAGCTCCTTTGGCCCTGACACCACCAAGGAGTTTTCCGCCAGCTCAGGAGGAAAGGAGTGGAGCAGTTGGCTTCTCCTGACCCCCAGGAGCTGTGGGATTCATCCTGAGGAGCAGATCCCTCCCGGTATCTCCACCAGGGTTTGTGGTGGCCGTGGGTGAAGCCGCCCCAGATCCACGTGCCAACCCAGCCCTCCCTTAATTCCACGGGTTTTCTGGCAAAGCAGGAGGGTAGAAATGGTGCAAAGGGAAAAGCTGTCCCCCCCTCCCTGAGCCAGGGGCGCCCTTGGCCATCAATCAGCAACTTCTTACTTGCTGTTTTATTAACAAGGAGCCCACTCATGACTTGAAAGTGCTTATTCAGGGAATCTGTTTGCACTTGGGATTATATAAGGAGGCAGAGGCTGCACTGCCTGTTCTCTAAAGCCAGGGACTCATTAAACACAGCACGTGCTGGGGAAGAGCCCTTTCCATCCTCTGGGGATGATGCTCCCAGTTTTTCATTCTGAGCATCCACGTGTTAATTTAATTTAATTTAATTTCTCCTGTCTGGTGGCACAAGGGCAGAAGGGCTGGAATAGTCTGTTTAGGGGGTTAAAAGCCACCTGTGACCTAAAAAGTGGGAAATTGCTGGAAGATGGTTTTTCTGGACTCTGGATTTACCAAAGGCATTTTGGCCCAGGTAAGGAGCATTAACCTCTCATGGAATCACAAAATCACTGAGGGTGGAAGGAACCTCCAGGATCGAGTCTAACCATTACTTCAGTCTCTACTTCAGAGTTTGTGTGGCTTCTTTTGAGCATTTTCTGGTTTTGCAAAGTAAAACCAGAAAGGTTTAAAGAACGAGAGCAGGGAGGGTTTCAGCTGTATTGATTCCAGGCTGAGCTCAGTTTGTAAATATAACTCCAAAACACTAAATATAACTGCCAGCACTTGTTAATTGTTCTTGTTAATACTTTGTGAGCTGCCAGTGATTTTACTAAATCAAGTTGTTGGTTCTCAGTAATCAAAGTAATGATAGTGCTTCAATATTCTTTTAATTTGAAGTCACTTTAGATGCTGCAGAGTTAAGGAATCGTGCTGGAAGCTTATTGCCAAAGGGGCTTTCCACAGACTTATCATTTCAGCACCCAGCACTTGGAGTTTGTTTTAGTAAAATGGTAGAAAAAGGGCAGTAAATCTCTATGGCAAATTGGAAATGTTACTTTGGATTTTGAGAACAATTGAAATGGAAAGTATTGACTCGGCATAGGTTTAATTTAGGTTTTAATTACCATTTTTTTGTAAGTAGTCTTTAAATCCTTCCTACAAAGCAAGCAACACTCCAGAAGTAAAATTCCACCCCTAGGAATTGAGGAGGAGGCAGCTGGAAATAGCACAGCACCCTCTTCTCCCTTTTCTCTGTGTCCTTGTGCAGCAGCAGCTCATCCCTTGGGTTTTCATCTCCTTTGGATCCTGCAGAGGAGAGAAAGGCATGAAGGAAAGGCAGGAGGGATCAGCCCCAGGCTGGAGTTCCACAGGCAGGAGGTGCCAGCAGTCCTGTTCCCCCAGCACAATCCCATCTCCTCCAGAGCTCCTGGAGGTTTGGAACCCTCTGGGTGTCCCCCCTTGCCAAGCCCCATGGCCTTGTCCCTGCTCCTCGGAGCTGCTCTTGGGTCAGGAGATGCTCAGGGCCTGGAAATGAGCACTGGCACATCCCTGGCTCTGCAGTAAATCCATCAGCCACTCCCATTTTCCCATTTTCATTGTGTCCCAGGCCTGGGACTATGTCTATGTCCATGTCCATGTCTAGTGCTCCAGTGCCTGGAGGCCCCTAGGAAAATCTTAAATTCTTCTGGATTAAGAGCAATATCTCCTTGTCCTTAAAGGCTGTGAAGTGGCTTCAGTGCTCTCCAGGAATTGTTCCCATCTGATGCCTCAGCCAGGGATGAGGTTTGGGGGCAGCTGGTCCTGCTCAGCCTGCTCAGGTCCCTCCTTCCTGCTCTGACCTTTGCATTTAGACTCTAAAGTGGAACTTTTGGAAAATCCCTGCCAAAGCTGTCATTCTGCTTGTGGCCAAACTGCAGCCCATCACTTGCCTGCTGGCTTTGTCTCATCAAATAAACGTGGAGAGGAGAAACAGATGCAGGGGGACAGTCAGGGGCAGCAGCAGGTGGGAACTGCACAGCTGTGGGGTGGTGACAGGACAAGGGGAATGGCTTCCCACTGCCAGGGCAGGGTTAGATGGGATATTGGGAAGAAATTCCTCCCTGGGCAGGCCCTGGCACAGGGTGCCCAGAGAAGCTGGGGCTGCCCCAACCCTGGAAGTGTCCAAGGCCAGGTTGGACAGGGCTTGGAGCAACCTGGGTTAGTGGAAGGTGTTGGAAGGGGGTTGGAACCAGATGAGCTTTAAGATCCCCTCCAGCCAAAGCATTCCATGGTTCTGTGGTGCTCCTGTACAGAAACATGCCAGTGCCATTCTGGCAGGGTGAGGTCCAGCTCCCTCACAGCCCGTGGCCGGGCGAGGCTGTGGCGTGGCCGGATTTGGGTTGTGGTTTCCTGTGTGACAGGACGTGCAGGAGCTGCTGGGGTGGACCTGAGCTGCTCTGCAGCTTGCCCAGCTCCCCCAGGTGAAGCTCTGCAGCACAGGAGGCTCCACTTCTCTCAGACTCAGCTTGGTCAGCAGAAAACTTTGGGAATTTCACAGCAGTCCGAGAGAGAACACGAGGATGGTTCTCCCTGGAATAGGAAGAGCACATGGATGTTTTCAGCACTGGAAGGAGCAATTAACAGGCCACCACAGGCCACTGAATCCTTGCTGAGATCCTGTGAAATGTCAGTGGGAACTGAAGGGCCCAGTGCTGTGTGGCAGCTTCTGTTCCAGCCAGTTCCACGGGGACACCCTCCCTACTCCAGGAGTTTTCCATTCCCAAAAGGCAGCTGGCTCCTTTGAAATCGATAGTGTGTGGAAAGAGGGGGGTTTGTCTGTGGCTTTGAGCAGATTGAGTTTTCTCATCCTGCCTTCTGGTGGGGAATGGTTTGGTGGAGGACCTGGCTCTGGGGAGTAGAGGGGCTCTGAGTTAACCAGTAAGTTACCAGTACGTTACCAGTAAGTTACCAGTAAGTTAGTCTTTCTTTTCTCTCATCATTTATTTCACTGTTACATCTCCCATCACCCAGACCAGTGGCTGATGTGCTCCTATCCAAGGAGATTGCAGATGGGAACAGGAGCCTCTCCTGCTGCCCAGCCCAATTCCAGCCAGGATGCCTTTGAAATTTAATACACCTTTTAAAAGAGCTTCCTTAGGCTCCTGGTAACAGCTGCTCCCACTGGTGCTGGGCTCCTGCTCCCGCAGTGTGTGACTCCCAGGACCTGCTGCTGCTCATCACGTTTCCATGTGGGGCTGTTAATCCTCTCCTTTTACCACTTGCTCCTTTATCTCAAGTGGGAGCTATCTCTGGAGCAGATCTGGAGTGCTCAGGGCTCACTTCTACCATGTGTCTGTGTAAGGGAAAATGGGATAATGAGCCAAAATCATTTAGGGTGAAAAAAGTCCTTTAAAATCATTGAGTCCAACCATGAAATCTGCTGGATGAGCTTCTTCCTTTTCCCTCACTTCACCCCTCTGTTTTCAAACCTTTAATCCCAGTAATGGTTTGGATGTGACTTGTTCTCTTGGCACAAGAGTCTTGAGTGCTGAGAGTTGGATGGATTTGGTGTCACAGGACACTGTGTTTGTTGGGTAAGTTAATGCAGCCCCTCCTTGGGTGTGACAGAAGTACCTTCAGAAGGGGAGGGCACTGATTGCACTGCTTCACCTCAGCCTGGGGAGCTTTTCCCATGTGCACAGCAAAGCCCACCTTTGTAAGGTTAAAATCAGGACCTGGTTTTAATTTAAATACTATATTAGAGAGAAAAAGCAGCTTTAAAAGTTGCAGCCATACAGGCTGGTATGTGCTGGCTGCAGCCTGGCTGCACAGGAGCCACAGCATTCCCAGATAAGGCTCCTGTGGTCCTGAGACTTCATTCCTGCTGCTGTGTCACCACATCTTCCCAAAGCACTGAGCCTGCCCTCCCATCGCTGCAACAGCACATGGGGTCACACCTTCAGAGAGCCCAGAGGTGGTGGAGAATATGAAAAATCACAGAATCATCTGAAAAGACCCTCCAGATCATTGAAAATCATTGCAAAGGTCTAATTTTTGAGCACAGAACTGCATATGAACCAGCCTTAATTGCACTGCCTTTTTGCTGGCAGCAGCTCTGCTCCTTCTGGGAGGGCCAGCAAACAGAGAAGCTGCAATTAGTGACCTCAGTGCTTGCACTGGCCAGGGAGCACCTACTCACCTGTCAGCAGCTTTCTCCTGGTCACCAGGGTTCACACGTGGAGCCAGTAATTCCAGCTGCTTCCCTCCTGTGCTGCAGGAACTCGGCAAGAATTTTGGGCAGCAATTTAAGGGGAGCTGGTTCTTCCCTGCGTGGAGTCATGGGAAGGTGTGTCTGCCCGGAGAGAGTCGGGGGAGTGTCACCACACTTTGGGAAGTGCTGCTCCAAAAAGGTGGTGACAGGACAAGGGGAATGGCTTCAAACTGACAGAGGGCAGGGTTAGTTGGGATACTGGGAAGACCTGTGAGGGTGGGCAGGCCCTGGCACAGGGTGCCCAGAGAAGCTGGGGCTGCCCCGGCCGTGGAAGTGTCCAAGGTCAGGTTGGATGGGGCTTGGAGCACCCTGGGCTGGTGGAAGGTGTCCCTGCCCATGGCAGGGGGAAGGAACTACATGAGCTTTAAGATCCCTCCCACCCCAAACCACTCCGTGGTTGTGTGATCTCCTTCCAGCATCATGAGAAGGGATGATGCTACACCACAAGCCTGACCTCAGTGCGTGAGGCTGCAGGGTCAGTGTCTCACCAAAGCCCAGCAGTGGATTTCTAAGCTGCCAGGTCATCCTCAGGTGGGTTTTTCACAGCCTGGCTCACAGGCAGCTCACCTGGGCTGGCAGCAATGCCATGCTGAGCCTGGCAGCAGCAGGTTTCTGTGCCCTCTGTTTCCCACTGATCTCAATAAGTCTGTTGGCTCTCTGGGGCCAGGGCAGGATTTTAGCCCTGGAGAAACTTGGTTTTCATGGCTCTCAGGGTCAGGTCTTTCTAATCATCTAAACAAATCTCTTGCCCTGCCAAGCCACGGACATTGACCCAGCAAGAGAGAGGATTGCTCAATGCCCAGCGTTGGTGCAACACATCCATCACCCAGTGCAGGTTGATGAGAGCAGGATCTGTGCCAGGGCAGAGATCAGCAGGGACCAGCCCTCCTCCACCCCAGGGTCACACCTGTGCTCCCTCCCTCTGATCCTCGGGCTTTGCCCTGTGGGTTTGGAGTTTCCACACTCTGCCCTCGTGTCCTTCAGTCCCGCTGCTGCTTTACCAGGAGCCAGGCTGGGCTCAGCTGTCGTCCCTCGGGGTGCTGTGCCCTCCGGGCTGTGCAGAGCTGCTCTGGGGGCCGAGGGCAAGGGCCAGCTCTCAGTGCTGCCCACGGGAAGGCAGAGCCACGAGCTGAGCGCGGATGTTTCGCAAAAGGCTTGCGTTTATCCTCTCTTCCTTTTGCTGAAACCCCCACCAGCCTCTTCTGTCACTGCAACCAAAAACCTGGGGTGTGAAAAGCCAAGATCCTGAAGTGCAGGTTTTGAACTGGATTTAGGAGTGTTCCATGATGTTGGTGGGAAGGGTTCAATCTCTGTGTGGGCCGTTCACTTCAGAGCTGGACTGGGTGGTCCTTGGAGGGCCCTTCCAGCTCCGAATGTTCTGTGACTCTGTGATAGTGGGAAACACTGTGATGGGTGTGAGATGGTCCCTGTGCAAGTATTGTCGAGCTGAGGGGTTTATTTGGCATTTGGGGGTGTTCCCCCCGAGCTCTGCAGCCACCTCATGTGCAGGCAGAGCCCTCAGCTCTTCTCCCAGGGATCATTGCTCAGTGATCATCTTATCTTGTCACTGCAGTAACTCTTGGGAAAACACACAAGGAGCCTCTTGAACTGACGTGACAGCCTTGGAACAAAGAGTTCATCTGGTTCTGGGGGAAGCATTTGGTTTGCAACTCATTTCTCCCCATCCACAGCCTCAGTTTCTCAGTTTATACGGGAAAAGGGAAAGATTTAACTGTGGGAAGCCTGGAGGAGGATGGAGGCTGATGAGGAGCTGGGGTGGGGGGAGATATCTTGCTCAGCTGGTATGACTGCAGCAAAATAAATGAATGCTGAGTGCTGGAACTGTGGATATTTGATTTGTTAATGGCTTTGGCTTCGCAGGCATTTGGTTGATGTAGCAAATTTCTCAGTGCCATGTGTACAAGTGCTGATTTCTCCCAGCACAGCCTTAAAATATGGAAGCAGAAAACAGTGATAGTTGTGCCTGCTGAAGGATGGAGCTGATGGTGGTGAAGCTCCACTTTTGGTACCTCCAGACAGACTCTGGCACGGCTCAGGATTGGAGTTACTCATCCTTGCTATGGCCCTGTGAAGGGATCAGTGTCACTGTGGGGCTGGAAACCTCGAGGATATCTCATGCCATGTCTTACTCTTTAGCAAATTTGCCTGTCTGTGGAGAAATTGGTACAGGAGCATAAAACCCTGCACATCACCAGGTCCATTTTGCTGCACGTGCAGCAGCACAGAATCCCTGAGGGGTGTTGCTGAAGGAGGGGGATGAATCCAGAGGGACAGAGAGTTGTTTGGGATAATGGCCACGTTGTTGGAGTCTCAGGAATAACAGCTCTTGGCCTTGGTTCTGATCCACACGGAGCAGCAGGTTGGGGTGGGAAGGGAAGAGAATCACAAATAGCATTTCAGGGCAAACTGGCCCTCCCTGCAAGCAGAGATAGGGAGCAGGATCCATCCCTCTGCAGCTGAGAGGGCAGGCTGTGCCAGGCAGTCATTGCAAGCATTTCCCTGTGCCTGGTAACGTGGCTGTGCTCTCAAACTGCATCCCAGACCCACCTGGGAACAGAGCTGTGTTTGGTCCAGGAGGCTCCAGTGGCCTCCCTGCCAGTCACCAGCCAGGCACTGTCCCTCTGCCCTCAGGCTGGACAGTCCCTGCACCTTCCCTGGGGCCTTACCTGGCCAAAAGGTCACTGAGGTGCTCTTGGAATCATTAAAAACCCATCTGATAGGGGTGTGGACACAGCCTGGGATCTTCCATGGGGGATCACCTGCCTGCTGAGCAAGGATGGAGCTCAGGAAATCCCACTGGATCTGCAGTGTTTCCAGCATGGGAAGCTGAGACAGACCCTTGGATGGATGTGTCCAGGTTGGGTGTGTATGGGTGTTTCCTGCAGTGCAGCCACGTGACAGCCTGACATGGGAATTATAACGTTGTGATGCAGATTGTCAGAGCTGGGGGTATTCACCTGGAGAGAAGGGTCCAGGAGCCTTCCAGGGTTCCAGGGACCAGAAGGGTCCCTTCCAGTGCCTAAAGGGGCTCCAGGAGAGCTGGAGAGGGACCTGGGACAAGGGGTGGAGGGACAGGACAAGGGGGAATAGTTTCCCACTCTCAGAGGGCTAGATGGGATATTGGGAAGGAATTCTCCCCTGGGAGGGTGGGCAGGCCCTGGCACAGGGTGCCCAGAGAAACTGTGGCTGCCCCTGGATCCCTGGGAGTGTCCAAGGCCAGGTTGGACAGGGCTTGGAGCAACCTGGGCTGGTGGAAGGTGTCCCTGCCCATGGCAGGGGTGGCACTGGATGATCCTGAAGGTCCCTTCCAACCATTCCATGATTTTATGACAGTGGGAACCAGCCTGGCAATGTGCATCTCCCCTCCAAACTTTCCATTTCTCTAAGTAAAAATCCCTTTGTTTGTGCACCTGTTTTTCGTGCCAGCTTTGCCACAGGGAAGAGTATTTTTCACATGATCCAACACATTTTTTTCAGCTATTTCTGCAAATCCAGACACCTCGTGGAGTGAGGCAAAGGAAATGCAGAAATAGGTCAGGTATTTAAATAAGATGTAGTTGTCTCTCTTCACAGCAAGTTGCCTTTTTTCCTGCCTGTGTGAATGGTGCTAATGTATCAGGGAATAAAGAGAACAAAGGGAAGCAGAAGTGCCAGCATTTTCATTCTGGGATTGCAGCTTCAGAGCCCTTTACTTTGCAGAAGTGATACGGAGCCCACTCTGGAATGTCTCAGCAAATGCTCCTGAAATAATAAACCCCAAACTGTGTGCTCAACCTCTCTGAATACATAAAATCCACTTAAAATCCTGCCTGTCATTTTGCTGTCACATAAAAAATTGATTTCCCAGCACAGCCTGAGTCCTGGTTCTGAGCCGTGTCCTTGATGCCTTGCAGTGTCATGAATGCATAATGTTAAGGAAACACAGGGAAATTTGGGTGCTCTCAGCAATCATTTGGTTTGAAATGCAGAGAACAGGCTGCCTTTGGTCCTTAATTGTAGGTTTGTGTCTTTCAGCTCAGTTCTCTGATCCAGCAGTGCCTGTGGCTGATGCCACACTCCTGCCAGGTCGGCTGTCACCTTGGCTTAGGCTCATCTTGCCTGCTCCTGGTCCCTGGAGAGGACATTCAGAGCCCAGAATGAAATTCCCCTTTTCAAATACCTCTGTGATACCTGCACTACTAAAAATACTTGTTTTCTTGACTTTAAAGTTGGATGGAAGGGAAATCTTTCCTACAAAACCCGCCCCACCCTTTGTTCTCCTCGGGCTTCGTGTCTTCAATCCCGACTCACTCCGATGCTTCCAACCAGACCAGTGGTGACTTCCATCATGCCTGAAATTGGATTAGCCTCAAAGGGTGTCATTGGGATGCTGTCATGCTGATCCAGAGGTGATGTCAGTACAGGTTCTGGCTGGGCTTTCCCACATGGACAGTTTTATGCAGCGGGAGTTTTTGAGGCAGTAGAAGGAACTTTCCCTTTGTTATAGGAGCAGGGTTTGCTCACTCCAGCCATCCTCATCCTTCCTTCCTGCCCTTCCTGATTCCCCCTTCCTCCTTAACCCATCAACCTCATCATTCCCCACTACATTTATCGCTCGTTTTCTCTTTTCTGTCATCCAAATTCTCCTTAATAACTAACTATTCCATCCATTGTGCTGGGAAAACAGAGGCCAGATTTCCTCAACTCTGTTCCAAACCCAACACTGCTGGGCAAGTTTGGTGTCTACGACGTGCATTGTCCTGGGAACAGCTGGAACCTGTTCAAACACCATCCCTAAAACTCCATCCACCCCTGGAACTCTGCTGGTAGCCCACAAGGATCAGCCAAAACTGTGATCCAAGTCACTCCATGGTCTGGGTGCTTGTTCTTGAGGTCCTGGGCTCTGCTCAGGGATTTCTCAGTAGCACCAGCCTCGGTCCCATCTGCTTCTTGGCTTTGTTCTGACCTGCTCAGGTATTTAACCCACTTTTTAAAGCCCTGCACTGTGGCTGTGTCTCTTTGGGCTCCTCCTGAGGGTCCTGGGAGTGCTCCTGTCCCAGGGAGGCAGGAGCTGGGTCACAACTAAAGGTGGCTGTGATGATGGAGCAAGGTCTGTGCCCTGAGTCACCCTGACGTGCTGCTTCCCTTTCCCATCCCTGACCCTTCCCTGCCCTGTTCCCCAGGGCTGGGAGCGTGTTTTGAGCCGTCCTTGCTTTGGCAGGACGGGGTGTTTGAAGGGAAGAGGGAGCTGCCTGCAGCATCCCTGCTGCCGCATCCTCCCCTGCACCAACCGGGGGGCAGCGGAAATCCCAGCGGTGCCAAAATCGCCCTGTCCCGGTGGTTCTGCCCGCGGAGAGGGGTGTTGTTACCCGGAGGGACGTCAGCGAAGCTCCTCAACATCGGCTTAAAAGCCTGTCATTAATTGAAGGATGATTCAGCTTCCTCAGCTAAAATGTCACCGTGTGGATGCCGGGAGAGGAGGAGGAGGAGGAGGAGGCGCCTTCCTCATGGCACAGCGCCCCGAGCCCCCATCCCCTGAGCACTCATGGGTTAGCAGCCGGGGTCGAGCTGGGGGTCCGCGCTGGGTGGCCCTGAGTCCGTGGGGAGGATGCTCGAGTGTGGCAGTGGTGAAAGCGTGACCCTTCCCCGGGGGCTGCGGGGACGGAGCCGCTCCCGGCAAAGAAAAGCTGCCGCACAGCTCAGCGCAACAGCAGCGCTTTTTTTTCCTTTCTTTTCTTTTATTTTTTTTTTCCATGGCTTTTCGCTGTCCCCCGGAGCTTTAGCTAATTTTCTATTAGAAAAAGAGAAAAATCTGGGTTTTCAGATCAGCTGTGGGAACAGGGGCGGGATTGAGCGCAGCTGTTCCAGGTCAGCGGAGGGGAGACATCTCCCGTGCTGACAGAGCAAGGTTATCCCGACAGAACGTGCCTCCTTGTTGGAATCTGCCCCCGGGCTGGGATTAGCTCAGCATTGCTGCTGGACAGAGCGCTCCAGAGGGCCGGGAAGCCACTGGCAATTGGACATGATGTCACCACGTCCTGCATTAAGTAGGTCACGGTGACACCCTGCCCGAAAAGCCTCGGCTGTGGCAGCGGTGGGGGCTGGACCAGCCGCGGGGGACGCGAAGAACCCCGAGGAAGGGGGAGTTGTGCAGGACTGTGCCTGTCCGGGGGCTGCCCGGGGCAGCAATGGGCGGCAGTGAAGGCAGAGATGAGCCCTCGCTGCGCCGCATCAGCCCCGCTTGGCAGCGAGGAGGCATCAGATGGGATGAGGAACATCCAGGTTGCCATGGCGACGGGAGCTGCGGCGCTGGGAGCAGCCGCTCTGCATCGCCCCTCCATCGCCATCGGCTGCACTGCCCCTCCATCACCCTCCGCTGCACTGCCCCTCCATCGCCATCGGCTGCACTGCCCCTCCATCACCCTCCACTGCACTGCCCCTCCATCGCCATCGGCTGCACTGCCCCTCCATCACTCTCCACTGCACTGCCCCTCCATCACCCTCCATGGCCCCTCCATCATACTCCGTGGCCCCTCCATCACCCTGCATGGCCCCTCAGTCCTCTCCATTGCCCCTCCATCACCCTCTATTGTCCTTCCATTGCCTTTCCATCGCCTCCCTTTGCCCCTCCATCACCTTCATCACCCCTGCATCTCCATCTCCCCTCCATCACCCTCCATTGCCTCTCCATCACTCTCCTTCACCCTTCATTGCCCTTTCATCACCCCCATCACCTCTTCATCACCCCTCAATCCTCTCCAATGCCCCTCCATCACCCTTCATTGCCCTTCCATCGCCCTTCCTCAGCCCCCATTTCCACTGCCCCTCCATCACCCTCCATCTCCTCTCCATCTCTTCTCAATCACTCTCCATGATCCCTTCATTGCCCCTCCATCTCCATCACGCTCCATTGCCCTTCTATCACCCTCCATCGTGTCTCCACCACCTCGATCACTCTCCATCACCTGTCCATCTCCATCACCTCTTCCACCCCCCTCCATTGCTCCTCCATCCCCCTCCATCTCCAGCACACACATCCTGACAGCACAGACAGTGGGCACTCCCTGTGCCCATCCAAGTCCCCTGGACGGGGCACATCCCCAGGGTGTCAGAGCCCTCCCATTGCCTTCCCAGCTCCAGCTTTAATGAGCTCAGCAGTGATGTGTGTGGAGAATAATGGAGCTGAGCTGTTCCCTTCATGGGCCGTGGGCAGGAGCACAGCCAGGGCAGGTGGGGACAGTGACAGTGACAGGGATAGTGACAGTGACAGCCATGTCCCCAGACAGGCACCCTGCAAGGCATCACTGAACCAAAGCACTCAGAGCTGTGGGTGGGATGTGACAGCATAACCTCGCTCCCCAGCCCCTCCACCTGGGGGGACCCCTGGTGCCATCACCCTGGTGCCTGCCAGCCCCTGGAGGAGGTGGCCTTGCCACCAGCAGTGCCACCAGCAGCCAAGCTTTGTTACAGCAAACTGCCCTCCTGCTCCTTTGCTTCCTGGCAGTTCCACTGACATGGGCCCATCCCAAAGAATAATATGGGGGGAAAAAAAAGAAGCGAATTTCGAAAGTGTGCACCCTTGGGATTTCCCTGTCATATTTTGGGGGGATCTCTCAGTGGCAGTTTCCCCCACTTTGTGGCTTCAGACCTCTGCCAGGCTCTAAAAATATCCATTTAACTCACAGCCCTGCATGTCCCAGTGGGAGAAGTGGAGCTGCTCATCCTTTGGGATGGCTGTAGGTTGTGTCTGTACAAAGGGAAATGGCAGCAGAGCTTTGCTGTGCCATTGTTTTCCAATGTAACACATCCATCAGCTCTTCCAGCCACTCCTGGTGGTTGGAATTTTGGTACTTCAGAATTGTTGCCCCTTATAAATTTGAGTGGAAAACAGCAGGATAATCCCACACCCTTGTCCTCACAACCCCCTGCACCTCAGTTTTGCAGGAATTGAACAAGCACATCCCAGATGACTGAGAGGTGCTGGACTCCCTTTGAAGTATTTTTTGGGGGGAATTTCTTCCTTTAACTTCAGCCAAGGGAATTTGATCAGCAACTACTAAACAGACCAGGAGCATCCTTTGAGGGGACACTTTGCAAAGGTGCCCAGTAAATGCAGGGCTGGTGAAATCATCCCCCCAGCTGGGCCCTGGGGAGCACCAGCAACGGGAAGAAAATATAAGGAAAGACTTTTGCTGCTTCTCAACCTGCCCAGGAACTGAGTCTGTGATGTTAAACAGGAGGCAGCTCTGCTCTCATCTTCCTAAGTGGTCTTTTTTAATCCATGTGCTGGTGCATTTCTGGTGCTGGGTCTTGGCATCACCCCCCGATGTTCTGCTTTGCTCTGCCCCAGCCAAGGACTTGCAATCCTATTTTTGGCCTCATGGTTTTTAACAAATGTGTAACCCAGGGGTGTGCTGTGGCCACAGGGCAGCCAGAGAGCAATGACTGCCCACAGCTTGGCCAGGGCTCACAACAGCTCACAAATAGGACTTAATTGGAGGCTGCAGAAGCTGCTGTTGATGCTGAGGGCAGGGTGGGTTTGAGGAGATGGAGAGAAGCAGCACGTGGTGCTGGACTGTGCCATCATCATCCTCACACCCCACATGCCCCATCCCAGCTCATCCTTCCCTTCAAAAATTGAAAATACATTGAATTTGGAGACAGTTTAATCCACAGAATCGCAGAACAGTTTGGGTTGGAAGGGACTTCAGAGGTCATCTAGTCCAACCCCATTCCTGTGGTATCCACCACACACAGGGACAAGGGAGGGAGAAGGAGCACGTGTGGATTTCAGACTTCCCTGCAGTCCCAAACACTCCAGGGGGACACGTGGCAGGTCGGGGGGCTCTGGCAGAGTGTTCATCCTTCTCCCAGCTATGGAGGCCCAGCCCTGGCACTCCTGTGGGAACTGGGATCTGCCTTCCTTTCAGGGCATGGGAAATTTTTTCATTTTGCCTACTGGAGGAAACAAAACACACAGTTTGTGCTTTTTTTCTTTCTCCTTTTTATTTTTTAAGCTGCTTCCTTACTGTGAGTTCCTGGGAAATCTCCTGTTAAGTGAGAGGGTGTTTTTCCTCCCCAAAACCTCTGACCAGCTTTTGTGAGGGATAAAGGGCATCAGGCACTGGATGGGATGGCACGAGGAGAGGTAAAAACCTGACCATTACAGAGCACCCAGTGCCCCCCGTGCTATGGACAGGGACACCCTCCACACACCAGGTGGCTCCAAGCCCCATCCAAGCTGGGCAGGGATTAATTAGTCCCAGTGTGGTAATGAGGTCAGGGCACAGTTTGTAGCTGAGCTTAGGGCCGTGAGTGCATCTCCCCCAGTCCCAAATTCCTGGCAGTTGTGTCAGGGCTGGCTTTGGGAGTCGGGCAGTGAGTGTTTGTTCAGCAGGATGGGTTTGTGATCCCTTCCTTGGATTTCAGTGAGACAGAATAATTGCACTCCCTTTGTATTCCACACATCTCCCAGGCTGGAGGAAAGGGACATTTGGGCACAGTGTGCCTGCAAAGTGGTGTCTTAAAACCACTTGTGGGCCTTTCCCACCATAGAATAATAACTTTGGGGTGCAGCCCCATGGCTGGGACCTGCCCCATTAACCTGTTCTTGGGCTGTTTGGGTGTTTCGTGGCAATGTGGGAGGGCGGGAGCAGCCCCTGCCCCATCACCCCGGGACCCTCTGCCCAGTGAACCAGAGGGGTTTGCTGGAAGAGACAGAACATTCCACAGCTCACTGGCATTGCAGAAAGCTCTCCCTGGCTCATGAGGGAGGAACAAATGCCCCAGTTCCTAAATCAGGGAAGAAGGAAGTGCAGCTCCCTGGCTGCTCGGGGGGCAGTGGCAATAAATGCATTTTAAGAATGAGAGAGCCAAATCCTTGCTGGGCTGGGTTTGCATCTCCTCTGGAGGGGAAGGGATACACCTGGCCCTGCTGCAGACACATCACAGAGAGGCCCAGCAGTGTTGTGGCTGCTGCTGCCACCACAGCAGAGTGGCTTTATGGCTCAGACACAAACCAAAGGGACTGTCCCTGCACCAGCAGAGCTGAGCACCCAGAGCTGACTTTGCCTTGCCCTGTGCCATTGGACACGTGTGACACTTTGCACTGGGGACAGAGATATTAGCAATTCTTGTTTCTCATTAAAAGGGCAAAAATAGCATTGCTGACACAGCCTGGTGGTGCAATGTGTGGTTCCCAAAACCAAGCGAGCGCCTCTGCTTTGCTCTGGTAACTGAGTGTCAGCAGAGACAACACGTGGGCAGGTCTGAGCCAGAAAGGCTTAAAAGCCACTTTTTAAGTGCAAGGGTTGAGTTTTCAGTTCTGTTCGTAGCCTGATGCTTCTCTTGCACGTTAACAAATGGCTTTTGAAAAGCCACCTCTTGCAGCCTCTGAGGTGATTTGCCTGAGCACAGAGCACGAGGTGCAAAACTGGGTTAGTAAATATTTGCTGGGTTTGAAGCTGGGGGAAAATTCAGTGTATCAGGTGTCACTTGACTACAGATAATTCTTAAAAATCACAGAGTGAGGAAGGGCCTGTTCAGCTCAGTGACCTTTCCAAGCACTAAAATGCCTGCAGGGCTTGTTCTGACCTTCCACTATGGAAATCTGCCTTTTGATCCTGACTTGAGATCCCCTTGATTCGTGTCCGACTTCTTTGATCCGTCTTAATATCTGATCTCCCCCAGGGCCACCTGGTTTGGAGGAGCTCTACAACCCCAGGGCTCTGAAAAGCTGGGAGAAAACATCCTGTGAGACCTCAGAGAGGGTTTCACAAGGCAGGTGTTGCAAACCCCGTGTGGTTTAGGATGTTGTTGTGTCCCTGAGAACACGTGTGGGTTGTGCAGCACGTGCTCTGCCACCCTGTGTGTGCCTCTCCAGTGCAGAGAGGAATGATCTGCACCCAAAAAGGGGTCCTGGTTCATCCCCTCACCCTGGGAAGCTGTGGGGTGAAGGGGGCTGTGGCTTTGGGGCTGCACTGAAAAGGGATGGCTGAATAAAGGGGGTTCCCAGTACGGTATAAGGAGGAAAAGAGGAAGGTAAATCATTTTCTGGATTACTCAGGACAGTAAATAATTGCTTTAACCTCCTGCAGCTCTGTGAACCAGGGTGTCCTAACAGATGGGAAAATGGGAAAAGGTGTTTCCTCCCTCTGATGGCAGAGCAGAGAAGGATGAAGAGTGCCAAGGGTCACAGGGGTGATCCTGTCAAAATCATCTGAGGGAAGTTCATGCTCTGAGTGTGTAAATCAATCCTGGCAGTGGGACCTGGTGCAGCTGCCACATTTGAGATGTGAGTGCCCTGGGAGAGGCAGTGGGAGAAGCTGGGCTGGAATGTGATGGGCTCTGGGCACTTGCAGCATCACATCCCTCTCCCTGGAATGAAATATCCTCCTGGGATTCTTTACATGTGATGCTCCTCATGCCCTGGCTCCCCAGGGACAGTGGTTTGGGGATTCTTGTGGTCAAAGCCCATCAGGGCATGGAGAATGTCAGTCCTTTCTTCACATGGAGAGTGTCAGTCCTTCACATGGAGCAGCCCTTCCATGTGCTGGATGAAACAAGGGGGACACAAAATGCACATAAGGTTTCAGTGCAGGTTTCACAACTTGGACACCTTGAGAATCCAGCAGGTTTTTTGTCTCCTGTGAAGCTGTTGTGGGGTTAATTTTCACAGCGAGGACTAGGACTTCTCTGAGCCCAAACACTCCCAGTATCATTGTCCTGCAAGCTGCACCAACCCACAAGTGGCCTGATGAGATATATCCCCATCCCTGCCCTGCCAGACAGCAGCCTGGGCTCTAAACCCTTGTGCACAGACACTTATCTTCCCCCAAATGACACTTGTTGTACCTCAGATATGTCCATGTTTATTACCCATCTTAAAGCGAGTGTCTTTTTAGACCCTGCTCAAGAAATTCCTCCCTGGGAGGGTGGGCAGGCCCTGGCACAGGGTGCCCAGAGAAGCTGTGGCTGTCCCAGCCCTGGAAGTGTCCAAGGCCAGGTTGGATGGGGCTTGGAGCACCCTGGGCTGGTGGAAGGTGTCCCTGCCCATGGCAGGGGAAATGGAACAAGATGATGTTTAAAGTCCCTTCCAACCCAACCCATGCCATGATGCCACCCCATTGCAGAGAGCTCCACATCCTGGAGTGATGCCCAGCAGTGACACCACACCTTGCCTGGGAAGCTGACTGAACCCTCCTTGAAATTCCCTGCATCCCTGTTTCTCTCCTTGGCTCTTGTTGGGAAGCAGAGCCTTGAAAACTGCCTTTTTTTAGACCTCTCCAGTTTCTCCCTCTCCTCTTCCTGCGTATTTCCTTCGTGCAGAATATAGCTGCTGCTTTTTTGGGTTCTTCTTTGCAGCCTCCCTTCCTCTGGGGGCCTTTTTGATGTTTTCTTCATGGCTGGACCCCCTCAAAGGCTGCAGCCAGTGTCCAGATGAGGCAGCATTGACTTACATGAGGTGTCACCATTTTTTTGGTGCTCTCCATCCTGCCCTCATGGTCCTCACATCTTGTTTGCAGCTGCAGACCTTGTGGTGTGACAGAATCATGGAATATCCTGGGTTGGAAGCCACCTAGGTAGCCCACAGTGCTGCCTGCCCTTCCAGAAGGAGGCCTTGGTTTGAGATCTGGAAAGATTTGATGGTTTAAAGCAATCCCTTCAGGAATCCATCCCATTGAATTCGTTGCTGCTGAGCCCTCCTTTCACACTGCTCTGCACATGGAGCATCATTTAAATCCCTCTGGTTTATTGCCATGAAAAGCAGGCACTGCACTTGGCTTTGCCATCTCTACCCAAATTTTGCTTCCTAGAAGAGCTCTGTGGTGGCATTGGCTGCATCCACAGGCAGGCAGCACCTCACTGTGCAAGCCCCTGTTCCTGGGAAACTTGTGCATGCCCCTGGCCCATCCCAGCCCTGTCCATGGTGGGGCTGCAGCCCCAGAGCTCCCCAGCACATGGTGGGTGCCCCATCCCTGGGCACGGCGTGTCCCCAGCTCCCCATCCTGCTCACAGCTGCCCATGGAGAACATCTCATCAGGGAGTGCTTTGCTGGGTTTTCCTGCCTGTTACAGCTCCTGGCAGGGCATTCCAGGTCGCCTGTGTCTGCTCTTAGGCAGGGAGTCCTGGAATGGGTTGGGTTGGAAGGGAGCTGAAAGCCCAGCCAGCCCCATGGGCAGGGTCACCTTCCACCAGCCCAGGTTGCTCCAAGCCCTGTCCAACCTGGCATCTTGTATGTTTAACATTTACTTAACATATTTCTTTAACTTCCCAGCCTTACACCCCTGTGTGGCCAAACTCCCTCTGATCTTCCCCCACTCCTTCCCATCGCAGTTTCTTCCCACACTGCTGTGTTGTCTGCAGAGCTGGCAGATGTCTGTGGCCATTTCTGCGCCACTTGGCTTGTGTTTTCCCTGAGGTCCTGCATTAAATGCTCAGTCAAAACTCTCACATTTCATGGGCCAGTGATCTGCTCCCACTCGGGGTCCTCCCCTCTCCAATGGGTTCCCTTTTCCTGGTGCTCCCCCAGCTCTGCTCTGCTCCTGCTGTGCCTGAGGCTGCGGGATGGGGCTCCCAGCACAGACCCTGCACACCCCTGTGCTCCCAGCCCAAACCCCCACCCCTCCAGCCAGCCAGAGGTGGCAGAGGGGAGCTGGTGAAGGCACTCAGAGAGCTGGGTTGGGACATGTGAAGGAGGAGAAGCCACCCCGTCCTGCAGAGATCACAGAGCCAGGAAATCTGAAGGCAAAGAGAAGCCCCAGCACTTCCCACAAATGGGATCAGCAGCTGTGCCTTGTTGGAGAAGCTTTTTCCACCCAAAAATATTCCCTGCAGTTGTATAAAGAGCTGTGTTTGCAGAGAGCACCAACACCTTGGTGTTTATTGTATACAGAAATTATTGCCTGGTTTATTACATAGAGACATTCCCATGTGGTTCCCTGGCAGGCTGAGAGCAGGGATGGGGGAGATCCCGACTTGCCTACAGAATCTCTTTTTCCCCTTCCATTCTTCAGGCACTTTTCCTCTCCCTGGATTCTGGGGCTGGGGTTTCTCCCCTGGCAGGGTCTCAGCCAGCACTCACATCTTGCTGTCCCTGCTGATGGAATCGTTGTTAACAATAAGTCAGTTTATTTCCCAGGAGATGCCCAGGAGCACCATCCGTCATTCTGTCCTGAAGGACTTGACATCCAGTGGTGTGTGGTGACACCAGGGCTTGGTGAGGAGCCAAAGCTGCCATCACCCAGGGCTGGACTCAACAGAGCTGGGCCTGGTACCCACAGGGAACCATGGAATGGTTTGGGTGGGAAGGATCATCCAATCCCACCCCCAGCCATGGGCAGGGACACCTTCCACCAGCCCAGGGTGCTCCAAGCCCCAAGTGTCCAACCTGGCCTTGGACACTTCCAGGGCTGGGACAGCCACTGCTTCTCTGGGCACCCTGTGCCAGGGCCTGCCCACCCTCCCAGCCAAGAATTCCTTCCCAATAGCCCATCCAACCCTGCCCTCTGGCAGTGGGAAGCCATTCCCCTTGTCCTGTCCCTCCATCCCTTGTCCAAAGTCCCCCAAAAGTGGCAGGACATGATTACATGGGGAAAACTCCTTTTTCAGCCCAGGTTTGATTGGAAGTGGGACTTATCTCTGCCTTTGCTGCCATGAGGGCCTTGCTGATCATCAGTGATCCCCAAAAGGTGTTTTCCCTGTGTATTGCCCTTGTCCATGAAAGACTTTGTTAACTCCCAGCCTTGCTCTGGACTTTCTCCATCTCAGCCCCTTCCTTTGGGATTTAAATTCTGCAGGATCTTGGGGAAGCATCTCCCCAGCTGAGCCATTTGGCTGTGACATTTGGAAGGTCTTTGCTCTGCTTTCTGGGCTGATGCAGCAGCTGTTCCCTCCCTTTGGGTCACTAAACAGCCCTCCTGTCCCCAGGGCACCAGCAGCTGCCACGTCCCCTCCTCACTGCAGCACCAGTGCTGTGCCCAGCAGGCTGGAAACCAAACTGGCATTGCCACATTTCCTCCAAGCTCCCCCTCCCTGGCCACTGACCAAGCACCAGGGCGGCTTCCAAGAGACCCGAGGTCCCAGCAGGTCCAGCTGCTCACGGAGCTGGTGGCAGGCTTGGTGTGGTGGTGCCCAGCAGGGAACACCAAGGAGGGGTTTGTCACCCCGTGGGCTCACAGATCCCCTGTGGATTGTCCCTGGGATGCCACCCAGGAGCTGTCCTGCTCCCCCAGCAAAAGGCTTGGGGGCTGAAACCTCACGTGAAGAAAAGCAACACGTGAGGAATGACTGAGTGTTGGCGTGGTGGGGTCTGGGAAGTAGCCCTGACTTAATGGGATTGTTGCACCTGGCAGAGATCAGGGCACCTTCTCCAGATCCCACCATCCCAGCACAGCATTAGCTTCACACAGATTTACCTTCTTACTGCAGGTCCCAGAGCCTTTGGATTTCCAGTCCTGGCTCCTGCTTGGGGTCAAAATTCAGGTTATTGACGTTCCTCTGCCCAGATCCTCTGCCTTGTTAGCTGGAACTTGCTGAGGGCTGGGGGAGAGGAAAGTCCTTATCCCTCATCCAATGTATAGACACTTGATGCTAAACCTGCTCCCCAAGCACGTGGGGACAGGAATCTCCAAGAGGCTTCTCCTGCTAAGACAGTGTAAAAATAGCCAGCTAAGCTGGGATTTCAGCCCTGACTCACCCAGGCAGGAGTAAATAAGTATTAAATACCTGAGACAACATGAGGGCTTTGTGTGCTGTGCCCTGGCAGCTCCCACCACCCATCCACCCAACCACCCCACCAACCACCGTCATGGAAGTGGTGAAAACCTTGGTTATTTGGAAGCTGCATAAAAATGTGGCTTCAAGGGATGTGAAGTGACTTGAACAGTCTGTCACTGGAGTAAAAACTGCACAAAGACCTCATGCTGTGCCAGTGGAAATACTGAAATGGCCCAGGCAAGGCAGGGCCCGGGCTCTGGAAGGCAAATGCTGTGGAATGGGATCCCAGCACATCCTCCTCAGGGTGTTTGGAGTGCTGAGAGAGGTGGTGGAGTAATGTCAACAGGTCTTTAAACCACTCAGTGTTACACTAAAAATGCTGGAAATTCGGGAATTTGAAGTGTGAGTGAGGTCACAGGAGAGAATTCCCAGAGGCCAAGTCCCTGGATAGCTCTTCCTGCTGGGGGTGGCTCAGGGGGTGGCTCTGCTGCTGGTGTTTCTCCTGCTGTTCTCTCTCCTGCTCTTTGTGGGTTGTGGGATCGTGGCTGAAGCTGCTGCTTGGACTTGGTGGTGTCCCAGCTCCATCCCAGCCCCAGGGAATGCCAAGCAGTCCATGGTGGCCATGGCAGTGCTGGATTCTTCACTTTCTTCATGGAAAGGGTTGTCCATCCCTGGCACAGCTGCCCAGGGCAGTGCAGTCCCCATCCCTGGAGGGATTTAACAGACTTGTGGATGTGGCACTTGGGGACAGGGGACAGTGGTGGCCTTGGCAGTGCTGGGGGGTGGTTGGACTGGATGATCTCAGAGGGCTTTTCCAACCTCACTGATTCATGATTTCTCACTTATGGCACAAGAAATGTTATTTGGGATGGAGAGCACTGGCCTTTATGGCCTTGAGCAAAGGGGGGACACATTTTCCAGCCATCCCTGTCCCTGCCTTGGCCAGAGCAGGGATGGACAGCCCTGGCCATGTCCTCATGTCCCCCACTGACAGTGACCCGAAGAGCCAAGGACAGGCCAGCATGGGTGGCAGAAACTCCTGATTCCCTCGTGGAAATCTTTTTTTAGTGCCAAAAGTGGGTTAAGGCGTTAAAAAGCTGGGAAGGGTTTACAGGGGCACGGTTGTGTCTGTCCCAGGACTGTCTGTCCCTGTGTCTGGAGAGGGAACTGGAGGCACCCACCGCCCCATGTGGGATTCCTTTGGCTGTTCTGGGCTGTGTTTCAGTCTCTGAGCTCAGCCCAGGGCACGTCCCTGTCACAGCTGTAGGTCCAGAGCTGGCAGGGGTGGCTGGTGGGGTCACTCAGCGAGGGGTGGCAGCAGCCCCTGGACCCTCTGCATCCCTGCCTGTGCAGCATCAATCCCAACCCCAATCCCAACCCCGACCCTCCAGGCGCAGGAGCAGGGCTGAGCCCAGCCCAAAAGCCGGGATGTGTCCGACCCCAGCCCTCCCCGAGCCGTGGTACCCAAAAGCATCCCGGCTCTGAGCGCTGTCCCTTTGCCCCGGCAGGGAGAAGCGGGCACTGCAGGTCAGCGTCACCAACCCGGTGCAGTGCAGCCTCCACGGCAGGAAATGCACCGTCTCCGTGGAAACCAAGATTAACCAATCCCAGCCGGATTTCACCAAGCATCGCTCCGGCTTCATCCTCTGCGTGCCGGGGAATTAACACCCGCTCCGCCCTCGTCGGGAGCCGTGGGGAGATGCTCGGCTGCGACGTGCCAGGCGCCTGAAACGGGGCTCCAAAAGCGCGAGGTTTGGGAAACCTCCCCCCACCCCGGATTCACGGGGTTTAGAAAAGCCAAATTCACTCGGAACGAAGGCTTGAAAGGGCCGGCGACCTGTTCTCCATCTCACGGACCAGGCTGGGATATCACAAAAGTGCTTTGGAATTAGTCCAAAAAAAAAAGAGCATTTATAGGTACTTCCACCCTTTCCTCCCTACTCCACGCTGATTCCTTCCCTCCCCCCTCATTTTCCCTCCTGTGTTTCTTCTCCATGTGTCGTTTTTTGCAATATGATGCTGCCTCCTCCTCGGGAGGAACCAAAGAGACCCGGCTCGGGGAGGCTGGTTCTGTAGGACCAAATCCCCACGGAACCAGAGCCAGGTGTGGGAGGGAGGCCGGGACACACTCCACACTCCTGCAGCCCCCCGAGCACGGAGCTGGGATGGTACCTGGAGCCACAGCTCCAGACTTGCTGCTTTCCCACGGGAATCCATTGACCCATCGAGCACCTTGGCTGGGGACGGGTCCAGCAGGAGCTGGAGAGGGGCCTTCCCAGTGCAGGGGCTCATTTTGTTAATCCTGCATTGCTTTTGCCTTAATTATCCTCCCCGGGGACCTAAACCCAGTGGGTTCCCATTGGGACCATGTGGCCTTGCCGAATCTTTAGATGACCCACGTGGCTTCGTGTCCGTGCCAGTGCTGGGGTTGAGGGAGGGAGAAGGGCCCCGTGGCAGGGGCTGAATCCAGAACCACGTGGAGCTTTGTGGGGCCGAGGCTGCAGCTCCAGCGCTTTGCACTATCCAGCAGTGACTCCGAGGGGCAGCAGCACAGCCCCGGCTGCCAGCACCCAGGCTCTTCCCCCCAGAGGGTTTTCCTGGCTCTTCCCAGCAGTGGGATGTGGGTGTTGAGCTGTTGGACATAACCCTGGTGGCCCCACATTCCACCCACACCTGATAACCCTGAGCTCCGTGTGTGTGGAGGGACCTGGATGCTGCCCCATTTCCTCCCACTGTGCCGGGCGCTGTGGTGATTCCCGAGGGGCCCGGGCTGGTGGGATTGGACATTGGGATTGTCCTGGCACTGCTGGTCAGGTCAGGATTCCCAGCCCTGGAGGCGGAGGCTGCGTGGTGACCCCTCCGAGGGGACCGCCTGGGCCCAGCCCGGCTGCCAACTGGGAGCGCTGGTGTCATGGAACAATTCGGGATTTGGGAAGCCTGAAAGAGGCTCCTCACTAACAACCTGCTAACGAGAGGCTTCCCAAAGCCCACTGCCACCCCGAGATTTGGGGACACCCAGGTGTGGAGCAGCTCCAGCCCCGTATTACCTGGGACAAGCTCAGCGCTGCCGAGCGCTCCGCCAGGGATGCCCCAAACCATTCCCAACATCCCTGGCCTTGGAGCAGCAGCATCCCAGCCCCTGGCACCCTCTCCCAGTCTGTGGCTCTGGGATGCTGGAGGGCTCTGCAGGAAGAAGCAGCTCTTCCAGGGCTGGCAAACACGAGTCACCCACCAGCAGGAGCCGGGAGGGGACATGGACACCCCCCAACCCTCCCCACGCACACTCGGGACCACCACGGACCCTCCAGCACCTCCTTTATTTTACCCCGCAGCAGCTCCTCGGGAGGAGCAGCCCCGGCGCCGTGGGACACCCTGGGGCAGCTCCGGGGGGAGAATGCCCAGCATTGCTGTGCCTTTGGATTTGCACTTCTGGCTTTGGCTGTCCTGGTGCAGAGGCCCCCCCGCCGCACTAACCCCGGGCAGGCAGGGGCAGGATCTCATCAGCACTTCCCTCCACCTTCCCTCCCCGCGGAGCGGCCCGATGGAATCGGGATGGACGGTGACACGGCGCAGGCTTAGGGAATTTCTGTCACCATGAGATGGCAATATTGTATGTGATGAGATGTCTTTATAAAATATATTATCTGTTCCTGCTCTGGTTTTATATATATATATATATAAAAATATATAAAATATATATATATTCCTGGTTTTCCCATAAATTAACTATTTCTAAATTGAATCTGATTCTCAGCCGGGGGCGATAATGCAATGAACCCTTTTTTTTTATTATTATTTTAAATCGCTGATATTTTAATGTGTAAAAGAAAAAAAAAAAACAACCTACTATAATGGACCTGGGTTTTGTTTACATAATTCACTGTAATAAATAATAAAAAAAGGCAATTAGTTGCATTCCCACCATGGCCTGTTTCTGCCAGCACGGTGGCTCGGGGGTGATGATGCTCGGGGGGAATGTGGGGTTTGGGTGTCCCAATATCCCAGTTTTCCCCCTCTGGCTGCTCCTGGACCCTCTGCTCTCCCACCACGGGGTGACCCCAGTGCTGGTAACGTGATTAAAGCAGCCTTAAAGCCTCTTTGGTCAACACAAATCCCATTCCCAACGTTGCCAATGGAGGGGTGGGAGCGCAGAAAAGACTCGGCCACGAGCCACTGCCGTGTAATGGATGGTCAGTGCATTTTTATTTAATCAGCACAGTACAAAAATAAATAAAAATAAGGGGAGGGGATTAAATTACAGGCACACTGAGCCCCATGACACAGTCGGTCGGGTTATAAACCACACATACTTACAAACACACTATACACATACATACAAAATGAGACAAATATAAATTAATAAGTAACAATACCCACCAATTTGGTCAACAAAGATCTACAGAAGAGATTGCACTAAAAAAACGTACGTACACATGTATCATTAGCAGGGTCCAATGTACAGCCATGAAGAGCTTCAAGTGAAAAAAAAATCAAGAAATAAAAATAAATGGCACGTTATTTCTCCCTCTCGTTCGCCAGTTTAACGCCCGATGGACCAGAACTAAACTAGAACTGAGCACACGGAGAAAAAAACCATGGTAAAACCCAAAAAGAAGGTCTCAGTCCCCAGGCCTGATACGGGAATACCGGCTCGAGACTGCGGGGTCGGGGTGGTGGCGGGTCTTTGTGCATGGGTGGGATTTTACAGCCATCTCTCCTTAAGGTTTTTTTTTCTTTCGATTATTATTTTTTTTACGCGTTTTTTTCCTGGTTTTTTTTTGTTTTTTTGTTTTTTGTTTTTTTTTTAACCTGAAGACACAAAATGCTCCTGTTTGCATGCGCAATACCACTGGAAAAGCAACAATGACAGAAGAAAGAAGGGGGGGTTTTTTGTGGGTTTTTTTTTTCTCTCTTTGCCCCCCCCCTCCCCGCAGGTTTGCAGTTCGTTGGGTTTGTTCTAGAAGAATTCAATATAGCAGCATGTGGCGGCTCCCCTTTGCTTGCACACTCAAGTAGATCCTTTACACAATACTCATGATCAGTGCACGATGGGAACAAGACATTTCACATTGATCTCATGAACAGTAGCGGTGATTCCCGTCACCCGGACCCGCTCGGGAATTCGAGTCTCTTCAAAGAAAATAAATAAAGGACGGGGTGGAGGGTAGGGGGGACATGGGGTGGGGGGTCCCCGGGCCGTGCCCGCGTCTCTGTCCCGGTGAGTCCCGACCGGGCCGGTCCAGCCGCCTCCGCTGGAGCCTTTACAGCAATTTTTTTTCTCTTTTTTTTTAATTTTTTTTTCCTTTTCCCCCTACCTGGGCTCTGTGTCGGTGATGCTGCCCGGCCCCGCGGAGCCCCGCTCCGCTCCCGGCAGGAGGGGGGGGTCGGCCGTGTGTGTGTGTTTTTTGGGGGGTGGGGGTTCTTCCCCGCCCCCCTCCCCATCCGTGCTTTGCTGGGAGGGCAGGACCGGAGTGGGGTCCCCGAGCCCCCCGGGACTGCCCCCCGTGCCCATCCCGGGGGCTCCGGGGGGCGCTCACCGGTCGAGCCCGATGAGCAGCCGGCCCTTCTCCTCGGAGCCGCTCTCCTTCTTGAGGTCGGCGAAGACCTGGGTGAAGTAGTGCGGGTCGGCGTTGACCTGCAGCATCTTGGGGCTCATGAGGTCGATGATGGAGAGGCAGCGGTCCCAGAAGGCCTCCTTACAGCTCTCCACCAGGAAGGGCTTCAGCGGGTAGGAGATCTCGTTGCCCATGTAGGAGTAGGAGAGGTACAGGCAGGTGAGCAGCACTGCCTGCAGTTCGTGGTCGGTGGCCACCTCTGCCGAGATGACGTCCCGGCACAGCATGTAGAGGAAGACCACGTTGGCGGGGGTGATGAAGCCCTGGTCCTGCCAGCCCTGCAGCAGCAGCGAGCGGTCCACGGAGCGCAGCCACAGCACGGGGTCGGTGGGCGAGAGGTGCTTGAGGCGGTAGCAGCGGCGGCAGAGGAACTCCCCGAGGCAGCGCAGCAGCTCGCTGGTGCTCGCCTGCACCACGACCCTGCGCGGGGTGGCGGCGGCGGCGGCGGGCGCGGCCGGGGGCGCTTTCTGCGCCGAGGCGAGGGCGGCGGCGGCGGCGGGGGGCGGCGGGGGGGCGAAGGTGGCGAGGTTGGCGCAGGAGAGCGACTTCTTCAGGTTCTCGTTGTTGAGGTGGGTCACGTTGCTCTGGTAGCCGCCGTTGGGCTGCACCTTCTTGGAGCTCTTCTTCTTGGCCGAGACGGCGGCGATGCGCTTCCAGGGCAGCACCGAGATCAGCGAGTGCCGCTTCAGGCCCTTCTCCTTCGCGTTCTTGCTGTTCTGCACCGCCGTGTAGTGCCCCACCGTGGCCGCCCCCTCCTCGAACAGCGGGGCCTTCCGGTAGCTCGGCGACAGCGACAGCACCGTGCCCATGGCGCCGGCCGCCCCGGCGGGCCCCCGGCCGCCCGCCCCCGGCCCCGGCCCCGGCCCCGGC
>JAWWTY010000076.1:3803552-3824394 GCA_035222235.1 Margarornis squamiger
AGGGCGCAGTGCGCGCGCCCGCCGCCCCCGCCGCCCCGCCCCGCCACGTGCGCCCGCCGCGCCGGCACAGGCCACGCCCGCCACCGCACAGGCCACGCCCACCCGCATGACCGCCAATGGGAGAGGCCACGCCCACAAGCGAACAGGCCGCGCCCACATAGATGAGCATAGTAGGGAGGCCACGCCCCCAGTCGCACAGGCCACGCCCATAAGTGAACAGACCACGCCCGCTCGCATGATCGCGAATGGGAGACCACGCCCCCAACGAACAGACCACGCCCATATCGTCGCTGAATGCCTCTGGCCACGCCCCCACATGTCATTGAATGGCTTGGTCACGCCCCCCACAGCGAAGGCCACGCCTCCATGAAACTAGGCCCCGACCCTGTGTGTCACTGGGTTGCCTTGGCCACGCCCCCTCAACGAGGCCACGCCCACACCGCTCAGCCCGTGTCCGCACAGCCCTGAATGGCCTTGGTCACGCCCCCAAACAGCAGAGGCCACGCCCCTGTGGCGCAGACCACGCCCCTCTGTCATTCTATGAATGGGCCCGGCCCCGCCCCCCCTGGCCTGGTTTGTGGTCCCCGTTGGGGTCCCGGTTGGGGTCCCGGTTGGCGGTCCTGGATTGGGGTCCGGGTTGGGGGTCCTGGATTGGGGTCCGGGTTGGGGTCCCGGTTGGGGTCCCGGGGGTCGCCGGTCCGGGAGAGGCTCAGGTCGGTCCCGCGGGAGGGCCCGGGCCCGGGCAAGAATGATTAAAAACGGAAATGTGAAAAAAAAAAATAAATAAAAATTCAGATTTAAAACGCCGGGCTCGGCGCGACCTGCAGCGACACTCAGAGGCGGCTCCGGGGCCAGCGCCGGGCACCGGGACCGGACCTGTCCCGGGGGAGCCCCGGCCGGGGCTGCTGCCAGAGCCGAGCCAGGGGAAGTTCAGGCTCATCATAAATGGCCCGAACTCATTTATACCCATTTATACGCATTTATACACCCGGCCAGACCCGTGGCTGCCGATCCCTCCCCTCTCCCACAGCATGGAAATGTCCAAAGAAAACCCCCAAATCCCCCGTGAGGACAGACCTGCCCCAGGGCACCCCAAAACCTTCAAGGAGCACCCAACACCCTGGGGGAGCTGGTTTTTGGGGCTGGGCAGGACTCTGCACATCCTCCCTCAGTCGGTGTGATGGGGACAGGGAAGACCCGCTGCTGTCACTGAGAATGCCCTTTGCCCATTAAAACCAGCCCCCGATCTGAGCAGCACAGAAGGGCCTGGCTGTGACAGCAACAACCTGATTTTAGGCTCAGCTTCAGGAATTTTAAGCCAGAAGTGTTTAACAACTGGCTCTGCCGTCTGAGGGTTCTTCTGGCCCTAATTTTGTGACGTTTGGAGACACCTCGGAAAGCCCTGGTGTTCTGAAGGTGCTTTGAACGCTTGCTGTGCCATTAAACCCCCCGATCCCACACGAGGGATGGTGTCACCGCTGTCCTCGCTCCTGTCAGGTCCCCTCAGCCCCCAGCACAGGCTCCCTCTGCTCCCCCATTGCCACCTGTGGGGGCAGGAGCAGCTCTGTCCCCGCTGAGGGACAATGGCCAGAGCTGGGCATGACCCTCAGCAAGGACACACAGGATGTGAGCTGAGAGAGATTTAGACCGAGACTGGAAATCAGGAAGGAATTGCTGGCTGTGAGGGTGGGCAGGCCCTGGGAGATGTTCTGAAGCTGCCCAGGGAAGCTGTGGCTGCCCCTGGATCCCTGGAAGTGTCCAAGGCCAGGTTGGACGGGGCTTGGAGCACCCTGGGCTATGGAAGGTGTCCCTGCCCATGGCACTGGATGGTTTTTAAGGTCCCTTTCAACACAAACCAGTCTGGGATTCCATGAGTTCAAAGCCATCCCCGCCTTCTTCCATCCCAGCCCCTGCCTGTGCCCATCCCTCCTGCCCACACCAGCCCCAGCTCTGCTTCCATGAATGAATTTTCCTTCTTTCACCCACAATCAGCAACGTAAATCAGCAAATCCCACCCCCAGCGATGCATCCCCAGGGAAAACTCATCAGTGGCTTTGTGGTGAACTGGCCAGAGCTGCTTTGGGGAAATATCTCACGAGATATTTATAGCTAAAATAAAAGAACTATTAGACTAGAAATGCACTTCCCTGCAGCCCGAGCCCTGAGTAAGAGCAGAGTGAAATCCTGCACCTTTTCCTGCCCCTCAGGGCAGATTTCTTTCCTGCACCACCTGGTGCAGGAACACCATCTGCTGTCCCACATGTGTGAGGTTCAGATGTGGAAATTCAAGACATTGTGTATCAATGACACCCTAAAAACCCTCCCCAGCCTTAAGAGGAATCCAGGCCTGGCCTTGTAGTGTGGGACACCAGTAAGGCATCAGGGCACCTTTGGGAAAGGCTGGAGGGGTACGAGGCCAGATTTAATTAATTTTTAATAAGAATAATCACAATAACAATAATAGTGGTTTGAGTGGGAAAGGACCTTAAAACCCATCCAGTGCCACCCCCAGCCATGGGCAGGGACACCTTCCACCAGCCCAGGGTGCTCCAAGCCCCGTCCAATCTGGCCTTGGACACTTCCAGGGATCCAGGGGCAGCCACAGCTTCTCTGCGCACCCTGTGCCAGGGCCTGCCCACCCTCAGAGGGAGGAATTCCTTCCCAATATCCCATCTAACCCTGCCTTCTGGCAGTGGGAAGCCATTCCCCTTGTCCTGTCACTGTCTGCCAGTATAAAAAAATCCCTCTCCCCTCTCTTTATAAGCCCTCAATTAGTAAGTATTATAATAATAATTCAGCAGAACTCAGACTCACACCAGGAACAGGTCATAGTGATGCTGCTTCAAACATAACCCCTCATGTTTGGTGCCTCCAAATATCATCCCCAACCACGCTTTGACGAGGGGATGATCCCACCCTACCCTAAGCAAAGGCAGAACCTGCCCCCAACGTGCCCAGGATGTGCCTTGTCAGCTGAAAACAGGAGACAGAGGTTTTTGAAAAAAAAATTCTTTATTGGAACTCATCTGAACATCAGATATACCTGGTGTTGGTTAGCAAGAACCGTTTGTACATTTGATATTGATGGTGCCAAAAACCCAAACAGCGACTGACTGGAGGAGATGGAAATTAAGAATAATAAAATAAAATAAAATAAAAGGTCAGAGGTCAAAATGTGAACAGAAAAGGGAAAAATCAGCCAGTCTCAGAGTCAGTGTGAAGGCAAAGTATTTCCTGATAAAACAGAATCCTTTTACAAAATATAAATTTTGTAAGAAAAACGTGGAGAGGGAAAGAGAGACAGAGGGGAAAGGAGAAATAAGGATGAACAGGACAGAGATGCAGAAGCTTACACTGCCCAAATGGCATTAAAACCTACTGGAAACCTCACCAGAAAATGGAACATGCTGGAATACACCGTGCTCCACCCCCCACATGACTTTGGAACTACGGAGGAAGCTCCCGGCGAGCTGCACTGGGCTATTCCAGAGGGCCAAGCTGTCCCACAAAGGGTGGGCAACAAAAAATTAAACACTGATGCAGCAGAGTAAATGTGGACAGTCAGGGTCACCTGCTCTTCCATCAGTGCAGGTGGGGAGGGAGAAAACATTTAAAATCTAGTCTATCTGCAAACAAGAGCATGCAAGTCAGGCTCCAGGGAACCTGCGCCGGCCCCTCCGCCCAGGGACAGCTCCGGCCCGCAGGAAAACCTCCACGGAGCTGCTTCCCAGGGTGTTCTGAGGCCTCGAGGATTGAAAAATAAACCAGGAGTCTGTACATTTTGGGCTTGTTTGGTTCAGTACAAATGGAATCGAGTTGGCTGCTCGTGCTCCGCCGGCACGGCTCCGGTTTCAGGGCGGAGGAGAGGAAACAAACTGGTTTTTTGGGCACCTACTGGTAACAAAACGCTGTCCCTGCTGAACTCTGCCGTCCCTCAGGAAGTGGAAAGCACATGTTTAGGTAGTGTAAGCCTTTTTCCTTTTATTTAGAATACCCTCTTTGTTTAAACAATATTCCCCCCCCAGATACAAAGTTCGGCCAGTAAAGATTACATGGAAACTGGAACACGCATCGTCTGGAATACAAGATGCACCGGATGAGGAAGTTTAAAAACTTTCCGAGCGAAAAGTAGAACAAAGAAGAAGGAAAAAAAAAAAAAAACGAAAAAAAAAAGTCTCCTAACGTTTTCCCAAAGGTTTCACTCTCCTGTCACACACACTCTCCAAATGACAGCTAGCAAATTCAACTCTGCAAAGAGAAAACAGAGTCACGTCACTCGGGAGGAGGGAACAAGGAGAGGGACACTGGAGCAGTGGGGACAGAGCTCTGTGACCCTGTGGAGGCTCCACTCACCTATGTCAACTTCTTGGCTTTGTTGTAGAGCGAATCCACTACTTTGCTCATGTTCTGAATAGTCTCGAGGGCGGCCTCGTAAGTTTTGTCTACGGGGGGTTCGTCGAAGATGATCAGGACGCCCTCGCCCTGGTCGAGGATGCCTGTGGGAACAAGCTGCCTTTAGCCCTGGAATGCTCCATGGGTCACACCTTCCAACAGCAGGAATTTAGGGATCTCCCCCAGAAACTTATAGCTGGCTGTGCAGGGTTTGGGAAGGGCTCGTGTTGGGCTGGACTGGCTGATTTTGGGTAGGATTGCATCAGCATTCCCAGGAAAAAATACATCCCAGAGAATGGCCTGAGAAGCCAGCCAGGAGAAGCTCATTCCTGCCCATTCCCTGCTTCCCCAAGGCCCTGTGTCCAGCAGGATGGCTCAGCACAGCACTGGAGCTGGTTTATAATGGGACTGTTGGTGCCAGGCAGGCTTTATCCTTCTGGATTGTTCTGTGCCCAACGTGCTGCTTCCACCCAGAGATTGCTGACTGACACAGGGACAATACAACCATAGCAGAGCTGGTTCCTTGAGGGATTATTAGGGCAGCATCTCTGTTGGAGGACCAGCCAACTCACAGCACCCCACTGAGCCATGGGGGTGCCCCTTCCAACACACAGATCAGTCTGGACACAAACCAGCTGGGAAAGGTGGCCACATCCCCAGCCAGCTCCAAGGGGGAAGAGTCCCCCTGGGGGTCCCACACCCTCCTTGGATGCTGTCACAGCACAGAAGGACCCAACAGCATTCCTGATTTATGAAAGGTTAACCCTTGGGTTTAAGGAAGGTGGATGGAGCAGCAGGAAGAGCCTTCCTGGCTGTCACCTGAGCTGAGCAGGGTGGGCTGAGCACCCCCAGGGCTGAGAGGAGAAAGAGAAGTCCAAGCAGTAAGGACTGAGGGATGCAGAGACTCACCATGAAACTTCTTGTCCAAGATCATCTGTGACAGTTTCCTTTCTACCTCAGCCTGAAATTGAAGCAGAGAAATCAAAAGTCTCCCAGAACTCCATAAAAACTTGTGAATTTTACTGCTCCACACTCCACAGCAGCTGTTTCCTCACTGAATGTCAGGACAGGCTTTGATACCACCACATGCTCTAGAAGCCTCAGGAAATTAAGGAGCAGCTTTTAATAAAGAGAAAACCAGGCTTTCAATAAGGAGAAAACCTGTCTCCTTGTTCTACAGGTGACACTGAATCTGTCACTTCAGACAGCCTTTACTCCTGGGGGGATCTGGAACACTCTAGCTCAGTTCAGCAAGGATTTAGTCAAGAGTTGGCCAAGTTTTATTTAATCCACCCAGCAGCAGGAAGGCCCAGGGGAGGCAGCTCCTCTCCAGCTCTCTGGGCAGAGGGGGCACAGCTGCAGCTGAACAGCTGCAGAGCAGCCTTCACTCCAAATATTAAGGATGTGTTAAACACCCAGGGCTAGTCTAGGAAAAGACTCTGTGGCAGGGAAGGGTCAGGTTGGATATTATGGAAATTATGGAAAATGTCTTCACAGAAAAGGTCTGTCCATGCCCAGGGCAGTGGGGGATTCAACACCCTGGCGGGGTTTAAAAGCCATGTGGATGTGGCACTTGGGGACATGGGGCAGTGGTGGCCTTGGCAGTGCTGGGGGATGGCTGGCCTCGATGATCTCAGAGGGCTTTTCCAGCGTCAGTGATTGTGGGACTGTGACCACAAAGCTGAGCTCAGCTCACGTCCAACCCTCCAGCCTTAACACCAGCACACGACAGCAGCCCTCTGGGATGCAACTTCCTGGGATTACAGGGGATTTTCCTCAAACTTAATCTGGCTGGGATTATCTGTAAAGCAGTTATTGCAATAGTGAGGTGACAGACGCAGCCCTGACGACACTGCAGGGTGATTAGCTGGATCCTGGATCTTAAGGGGCTAAGAAAGGTTCCCCTGGGCACACTCAGGGGATTAAACACAGGGCAGCAGGGAAGACTGAGCCACTCGTGACAGGAGGTGTTCCTGAAGCACAGGAAAATCTGTCTCCAATAAAAAGCAAGTGCCAACACAGGAAGTAAAACCCACATGAGGGAAGGGGATGTTCCAGCAGAGTCTGGAGCAGAGAAGCCTCGATGCCTCCCAGGAACTGCCCATGTAAAGTTCAGGTCCCAAGGCTGATATTTGCCTGGAAATGATGTGGAGCTCATCTGTCACACTTCATGTTTAGTTCCCCTTGGCAAATGTCATTTAATCCCTATTCCTCTGCCTTCCTAAGATGTGGCACTGATTCTTAGTGAGGTTCTTACCTTTGAGAGCTTGATGAGGCTGGATATGTGTTCAATCTATAAGAGAGACCAACAGAGGCAGGTAAATCTTTAGCTGTGCTTTGGACACACAACACAGAGGTTTGGGGCTCTCTGGAATAGCTCAAGGGCCTGGAAATGCTCTGGGTTAAAAATCTGCAGTGGCTTTGTCCTCTCTGCAGCTTCAGGTCCTTCGTGTCTAATTTTAACTGAAGATGGACTGGACACCTAAATCCATTTCACTCTGAAACATGAAGTATTTAATCTCCAAGAGCATGGCAGCTTTGCCCACACCCTGTCAGAGCTCATCAAAGGAAAACAGTTGCCTTCAGGGTTCAAAGTCACCTCTCAGTGAGCATAAGGAAAACAGGTGGAAAGGCCAATGACTCTGGAATGTGGTTTTCCAAAGATCCCCTCACCCCCTCCTGATCATTTTTCAGCTGAACATGATGAGCCCTGAGCTCTGGAAGTGCTGAGCAGCTCCCAGTAAGGAGCATTCCATGAGGGAACAAGCCCCTCACCCACCAGCAGCAGGGCACAGAGGCACCAGCCCGTGGATGTGCTGCTGCCAACATTTACCTGTACTCTGGAGAAGGGTTCAATGACTCTGATCAGATTCTGTTCCAATAAATTATCATAGAGCTTGGCCAGGTGAGTGTTTATGATGGGGTCGTCCCTGAGCTCCACCTTATAGTCTGTCAGGGCCTGTGGAGACACAGTGGGGAGAAATAAATCAGGCAGAACAGGTCCCCTGAGGGTGAAACACCCTCCCCTCCCTGCCCAGCACAGTATCATGGCTAATCCAATCCCTAACTTAGCTAAAAGCCAGGAGGTCAGACAGCCCAAGCACTTCTCATCTTCACACTGCTGGAGCTCAGCAAGCCCAAATCTCTGCTTCACACGCAGCAGGACTGGGTTCCTGACATGAGAATCCTCTGTAGCATTCTTGCTGGAGCCAGGAAAAATTCCAGGAAGATACACATCCCAGTGCAGAGCACCAAAAGGAAAACTACTTCTGAGTTGGCTCTCCAAATATAAAAAGGAAAAAAACCAGGTTCAAACAAGTTTACCCCCCACGCTGCAAAAACCAAACGGGTTGATTATTGAGGGGTATTTGCTTGGTGCACTGTTGTTTTCTATCAATGTTTCCATGGTTTCCTGCTGTGGGATGTAACAGCTCCTACAGCTTTCCAAACCTGGCATTTCTGACTGGTTTTTGTCCAGCCAGGCCCCATTTTCTGCCTCCTGACTCACCTTTTCAAAATCTGCCAGCGACCGGTTCTTGCTGGCCTGTGCCACGCATTTTAGTGCTTCTGTCTGCAGGGAAAGAACACCAGAAGAGGTTATTTTTTCTGGAATCTCCTCTCAGTGAGATTATGCAAACTGTGCAGTATCCTGGGAACGTGCTTGAGCAGCACACCAGGAATGCTGCCTGTGCTACAGGGCCCTGTGAGTGTCACTGCCACCAGGCAGAGCAGCTGCTGAGGGGAGAACGTGACCAGCAGCTGCAGGACAGGCCGTGGAACAAGGTCCCACAAAGCACCCGAGGCCTGCAGGCCTGAGATCATCAGCTGCAGGCTGGGAGCAAGTCTGGGAGTGCTTTTAAGGAAAATGCACCTTTTGGCACTTGCTTAATGGAGGGGGCTATTTTCAGCCCTCCAGGTGAGTTTCTCCCCCTCGGCATGGCCGTATCTGCTCTGCTGAGTGACAGGGGCAGGGCAGCAGAGCCAGGGATAGCTCCCCATGGACAGCACCAGGGGAGGCTTCTTGTCTACCCATTAATTGCTGACACCAAGCAGGAGCCTCAGCTCCAAGCAAATTTCCCCCAAAGGGAGTGGTAACCCCACTAAAGAACAGCAGATCAGTGGCCATGTGGTGGGAGGACAGGACGTGGCCCCGGTGCACGAGGCCCAGGCTTCTGCTGCCCCCTCTCTTTGGGACTGTCCTGTGCACAGCCAGGAGCTGGACTCAGTGGTCCTTGTGGGCCCCTTCCAGCAGAGCCCTGAGGGCAGGAGGCTCCCAGCCTAGCCCAGCCCCTGGCACAGCTGCTTTCTGGCCCTGCACTCTCTATAAGCACCCCTGGGTTCAATTCTGGGGTGGCATTCCCAGCCTGGCATGTTCAAATGTCAGAATGAACAGGATTTAACAACTCCTTCCACCCCACAGCCCTCCAGGTATCAGCCTGCTGGGCTGGGACACGAGGACCTGATAGCACTGGGCAGTTTGTATCTCATGGAAAAAAACCCAGGGGAAATGAAGTGAACACGCTGGATTCTCAGGCTGTGAAAATCACTGTAAATCCCTTTGAAGGCAACTGAATTCTGGTAATGACTCCTGGTAATTTAATCAGTTCTGGATTTCATTCAGGACACTCAGAGAAAGGTATTTTGGTATGAAAAGACTGAAGTACTTCACAAAAAGAATAATCCAGTATTCTGAGAGATAAGAGGAAGATAGGAAGGATTAAGTTTCTATACCTGTCTTCCTGCATACCGCAGAGCAAGCTTCCCACTCACTAATGCTTGCACATCTTCTGGGCTAGAGAGGGGAGGGAAGGGAACAGAGCATTTAGTCAGCAACATGGTCAGCTTAAACCTCAGAGTGTCCCAAAAATTCCCAATTCATAGCAAAGCATCGCAGTTCAAATAACACCGTGTGAGGAGCATTGATTAGGTGATAAAAAAGACAGTGCTTGAGCTCCCTCATGAGTTGAGAGCCTTACAAACAAAAAGCCTCTCCCCTGTCACTGCAGAAAGTGTTCCTCCCAGAACCATTTGCCACCTACCTGTTCAGCATGATTTTGCACAGCAACATGTATTTCAGTGCAGTGATGGCTTTTGGGTTGTCAATTGAATCATTTCCCTCAAATGCCTCATAAAAATATGAATAGGCTGTTTTCCAGTCCTTCTCTTCTGCTGCATGGATAATACCTGAGAGAGGGACAAATCAGAGGTCATTCTGAATGTGGCTGGGAGAGGACATCATTTGGTTGCTCAGTGGCACTTCAGTGAAGGGGATGATCCACTCCTCCCATGCCCCCTTTACCTCCTCTCTATCAGAAGAACATCCCTGCCCTCTCTTATGAGGACATTTTAAGAAAGACAAGTTTGGGGCACTTCAGGTAAGTGCCTGTAAATTGGGTCAGGAATGTGTAATGGGTCAGGAACAGAGTGTAATGCTGCAGTGCCTGGGGAGGTGACAGACCATCCACCATGGAGGTCACCAAAAGTGGGCTGGGAACACAAGGGCCAGGAACAATGTCATTACAGCTGAGAAGATGGGTGGGTAGCTTGAGGTCCCACCGAGCATCATTTTCTATCATTCCCTTCAGGAAAGAACAAATATCAGCCACTGGTGTGTCAGGAGGAGTCCTGGGTGTTCCCCCCCTCCTGGAGGCCTCACCTGACTGCATGTCCAGCGCTGCCTGCAGCTTGGGGGGACAGTAGATGGCATTGGCCGTGGTCCGTGCCGAGGTTAAGGCTGCTCTTGCTTTTGGCAGGTTGCTCAGGGCATGGTAAGTCTTGCTCTCTAACAGCTGCACTTCCACCAGCAGTGCCTTGTCGTCCATCTTTTTCAACTCCCGAAGAAGCTGGGAGCCTAGGAGAGGGGAAGGACAACAGCTCTGTGACCTGCCCTGCCCAACAGCCACACAAACAGAGTCTCTCCAGGGGACACCCTCCTTCCCCCAGGCTGCCAGGGCTGTGAGGAAGGGAGGTTACGCTTACACAACCTGTGCTTCCAAGAAAAAACCAAGGAGAGGGAATAACAGTGGTGTCAGTGCCAGTCCACAGCTGGAGAAGGACAAAGCAGTTTTGTGGCAGAGGGCAGTGAGAACACCTGGGTGTGAGGACAGCAGGGCTCTGCAGCACAGAGGCCAGGGAGGGTTGTACAGCTGGGGTTGTCCCTATGATGCCCCTTCCCCAGATGATTGTCACACCCAGAGCTCTGAGCAAACCTGCAGCACTGCCTGCTCCCAGTGGGGGAACACTGAAGGACTTTCAAGCAGATCCTAAGAACATGGGATGAGGAGGGAATATTTTAAGCACAGGACATCTACAGGTCAAATTTAGGAGGTAGGAATGTGAAGCCTAAAAGATGCCAAGACAAGCTGTCACATCAAAGCCCTGTGATCACAGAATGAGCCAGTCTTGGAGGAAGCTTGTCCCCTTCTTTCCTCCCACCAAACTAAAGAGGTAACTTAGGGTGAGCAAAGATGAGCACCTCCTCCTCCTCTGCCATGCTCAGGAGCTGAAAACTAGAGCTGAAACCACATAATTAGGTAGAAAAGAACAGATTATCCCTAGAAATATCCCAGGGAGACTCTCTGCCTGCACTGACTCCCACAGCCATGGACACAACCACATCTTGCCCCACCACCCCAGAATGCTGGTGTGCAGTGCTGAGCCCTCGACAGAGCACCAAGGGGCTGTCCTGGAGGTTCAGCCCTTCCCAACTCCCCAGGCTGTCCCACCACCACCCAAGGGATTCCATTAATCAAGTACAGCTTTGGAGTGTGGCCTCTGATCAGTTTAAACCTGAGTTCATTATATTTCCATATGCAAATCAGTTCTAACTCCATAATGAATTCCATGTATCACAGCACTTAACTCGATACTCTGAGCAGATACAAGTCCCCCAAGTGACTCTGGACATGACACAGCTCGTGCCACCACTCAGGTTAAGAAGTTATGGGTCCAGTCTGTGTCCATGCAGACATCCCTCAGCCAGCTTAAACCTCACCTACAGCTCAAACCTTCATTTACAGCTCAAACCCTCACTTACAGCACCGCAACCATTTGCAAAATGAGCATTAAAAAGCCCCAGGGGAGCTGTAAGATGACCTGCTCCACTCTGCTTTGGGGCAGAGCAGGAGCTCAGAGGGCTAATGACCATCTCAGGTGTGCAGGAGCACATTCCTGAAGCCTTTACAGCACCTCAGCACCTTGTCTAAGGACACCCACAGAGGTGCTGCCATTTCCCAGCACATGGGGCTGTGTTTGAGCACAGGGACAAAGAGTTGCTTCCTCCCTTCAGTCTGACCACAGCAGTGTATTCCAGCATGTTCCAGCAGGAGTCAAACCTGACAGCCTTCAACTGGATACAGCCTCCAAAATTATTGGGAATTAGTAAGTCACAGAATCCTGGAACAGTTTGGGTTGGAAAGGGCCTTAAAGGTCATCTCACTGCACTCCCTGCCATAGGCAGGGACACCTTCCAGCAGCCCAGGTTGCTCCAAGCCTTGTCCAACCTGGCCTTGAGACCAGGTGAGATGAGTGAGGAAGGTGGAACAACGAGAACAAAGACATCTCTAAGAGCTGTTATCACCCAGCTACAGCAAGAGATGGCAGAACTGGCAGAGCACTGAGAAATTAACACCCAAATCCTACAAAACTTATCAAGGAGCATGACACAGTCGATGGCTTCCCCTGTCAAGAGTAATTTCAAAGCAGAGATCTACTACCACCATCTAGTGGGAGCCTCACCTAGTTGCAAAGCTTCTTGGTACCTCTTGGTGTCGAAGTAGAGAGAGACCAGCCTCGCCTGGAGAACAGAAAAGGAACTGCTGTGAGGAAAGCCAGAACAGATTTATTTTGTAAAATGAAACTTGATATTCTTATCTGCACAGACTTCACTAAATTCATTTATATTTGCCACGTTACATGGTCCAGTTGTGCAAGATCTACTGCACAATGAGTAAAACCCTGCCTTTTTAAGAATCCCTAATTTTAGTGTCATTAATGCCCACCCCTGACACACACAAAGGCCTGGACAACACACAAGTTCTCTGCTTTGACAGGTATTAAATCTGACACAGGGAAGATATGACAACACATGTTTGGGACTCATAACGTACCTCCAGAGCCTGGCGTAGGAAAGTCCTCTTCTCTGATTTGGCCCAGTCAATACACTCTATACACAGGCCAACCTTAAAGGGAGCAGAAGGAAAGCAGTCAAGCCTAAAAGTCAACCCTAATTAGTCAAGCCTGAAAGCTTTCTTCATTAATGCCTTTCCCAAATGACCTTTGGTGTCATTCAGAGGCATTTGGGGAAGGCACTAATGTTTTACCAGAGTTTAAACTCACAAACATTTTCAATTAAAGAAAACAAATTACATGTGTTTTTGAGGGCCTAAATATGCCAGACCTTTAGCAGGATAAAGCAACAGAGGTGCTGGGCTTTGTTTTGGGTGCCAGGAGCCAGCTGGTGCCACTGGGTGTCAAATCCACCCCTTCAAAGCACAGCAAAGGAAACTGGTGGCTTCTCCTATTTTTAAGGCTGAGACTCCATGAATAAAGCAGGGGTGTTCCACCTCAATTAGAAGAGGCTAATAAGTCATCCAGAGGTGCCAGGCTCAGGAATGCCCTTTCCCAAAACCTCTGGATTGCAGCTCCACAGCAAGACAACCACTGCAGGACTTGTCAGCTCCTCCTCACTGCTTATTAAATGTGAACATTTTATGAAAAGCCATTATGAAGTTTCAATTTATTGCACAGTGATAGCTGGAGCATTAGGAGCTGGAGAAACCTCCAGTTTCATTGCTTTACTGGGCTCCTGGGAGTCTTCTCAACATGTTACACTGAGGAAGTAAAAGTCCCTCAGAACACTTCTGAAAGGATTCAGGATTGCTGCATCAACAACCTCACAGGTTAGATGTCATCATTCCTTAAGGGTTTGGCTTTGAAATATGCTTGAAAATTAATATTTTGACTAACTGGGTCATATTTCCATTGCTGTTACTCCAACCCCTTTTGCAACTGCACCCAAATATCATCCTTTACACAAAGTTACCTCTAGAGGAGTCTGAAGCTGTGCATTTTCTCCTGATGCTTTTAGGAGTCCCCCCATCTCACCTGCACATCCTACCCCATTTTTTCCTCACCCTTTCTGCTAAAGGGGGGCAAAACACTCTCAGCCATTTGTGGCAACATCACACAGAAGGCAGAAGAGCAAAGAGCCAACGAGGAACATTTCCTGGGTTACCTGCACTGAAGGACAAGAGTTCTGTGCTAATTTGGCTAATGAGAACATCAGCTGCCCCTCAGCACGGCAGAACCTCGTCTAGCCTGCAATCTGGCAGTCCCTGTGTGCAGGTTTATGTGGGTTTTGTCCTTGACCTGCTGCTCAGACCTTCCCTGCCTCCCCTACAACCCACTGCAGGGCAGCGCTGCTTGGGAATGGCTCCTCACCACTCACAAGTTGCTCCTGTCCTTATCCCATTCCCAAATAACCAAAAACTGGGGAAAAAAACCCAAAAACACAACTGTATCCTAGGAAGCTCAGGAGACTGGAGTGAATCCTTACTGTGGGCTGTCTTTGACTACCTTGATCTCTCTGGTGAAGTTTATCCACTGATGTAGTTTACACCTGCAAAACTCCTTCCACTCTCACTTCAGGAGTAATTTTGTGCAGCAAAATGCCCACCACCCCATGTCTCCAGGTGGAAGATGCTGAGTGTTACTGACCAGCTAATCCCACCAGCTCCTGGACAGCTCTGTGCCATCGTACCACCCCCATCATTCCTGGTCTCAGCTCCCTGAAGCAGGGCTAGCCCCTCTCACCTCCCCAACACTGATCACACTGCAAAGTACTTCTAAAGCTGTACCTAAAATCATTTAGGTTGAAGAAGACCTCAAAGATCATTGAGTCCAACCACTGACCCCTGTCCCCAAGTGCCACATCCACATGGCTTTAAAATCCCTCCAGGGATGGGACTCCACTGCCTTGGGCAGCTGTGCCAGGGCTGGACAGCCCTTTCCATGAAGCAATTTTCCCTAATATCCAACCTGGCACACCTTGAGGCAGCAACACAAATCCCAGACAAATGCCCAGGGTGGGAATCACTCCTGACCTGCAGCAGGGCGAGGCTCGCAGGAAAACACGGTCATGAATCAAATCATCTGATGTTTTATTTATAAAACACATCTGAGTGCCTTAAATGACTTGTTTCCTGACATGGATAACTCTTGAGTGTGAAGCAAACTAGGTCAGATAGTGGTGGTGCAGGCTTTTGAGGAACAGCCCTCTGAACTGCAGCCTCACCTCCTGTCCTGTCGCTGCCTCCATGTCCAGGAACAGGTCGAGCAGGGACCGCACCAAACGGGCGGCCTTGGCTTTGCTGATGGAGTTCAGGAAGGGCCGAACGTACTTCAGGAGTCCTCCCAGCTCTGGAAAAAAACCCCAAATCATGAATTACAACCCCTCAGCCAAGAGCTGCTGACAGCTCTGCACACAGCATTTATCACACCAAACACTCCACAGGCAGTTTCTCAGTGACAGAGCAATAAATGCCACCTGAAGGAAAGCCCTGCAGCACAGAGGGGCTGCAAAGGGGGGGGCTCCAGCCTCACCCACCCTGCTGGGGCTGCAGCTCCCCACTTACCACTACTCTTGCCTCAGGCACCCTTTAAAAATGTAAGAATCTGCTAAATGCTTTGAGATTTGCTTGTTAAACAGAGTTTATAGTTTAAGTGTGTTTTTATTAACTCAAGTGTGATGCTAGAGCCATGAAGGGAGATCCATCCCCTGCTCCGCTGCTGGAAAATGACATTCCTTAACACTCCAACTGCACCTTGACTTGATCAACTCTTACCTCACTTTACATTTCTGCTTTCATAGGTATATTACAAGTTATAAAGCAAGGCTTTAGAAGAGGTGGAAAAAGGAGAAGTCTTTCTTAATGAAGAAACAACTCAAGTGTCATTCCCAGAGAGCAGGAACGTGCCAGGCAGGGCACGGCAGCTCCAGGACTGGGAGTGACATGCTGGAATTGCACAAGTGAAAAGTCTCCTACAACAAACACCACGTGGCACTGGGGCAGGTCCCAGCCAGGGCTGTTTACACACTGGGAAGATGATCTTCCAGCAGGGCAGGACTCGGTGCTGACTCATAATTAGGGGGGTTTACACTGAAATCGCAGCTATTTGCCCCAGATTTTTGAGTCTTACCCAAGTATCAGGTGGATCTCACAGGACCCTGTTTACAGGATTCAATAATAAAAGAAAAATCAAAACAAAACTTGTAATAACTAATTCATGAATCTTCAATACACTCTATATCAAACTGGTATCAAATCTAAAATAAGAGACTAATCTAATTTTATTTCCATTAGTATATGGAGGAGTAACAGGAGAATTTCAGTTTGGGAGAATTCCAACACAAACAAATGAAAACAAGGTTTCCTCCACATTTCATTTAGCAGTAATGCAAAAATAATTGTCAAAAGAACATGTTACTAATATCGTGAAATTATTTCTCATATTTTTTACTTTTTCAATCTATTTATTTTGAATTCAATCAAGCCAGATAGAACTCATTTCTCACACTCTTAAGAAGTAGAACCCAGTTTTTTCCAGCCCAATCACTCTTGGTGATCACAGACTCATGGAATGGTCTGGGTTGGAAGGGACCTCAAAGCCCATCCAGTGCCACCCCCTGCCACAGGCAGGGACACCTTCCACTAGCCCAGGGTGCTCCAAGCCCTGTCCAACCTGGCCTTGGGCACTTCCAGGGCTGGGGCAGCCACAGCTTCTCTGGGCACCCTGTGCGAGGACCTTCCCAGGGAATTCCTTCCCACTACCCCATCTAACCCTGCCCTCTGGCAGTGGGAGGCCATTCTCCCTTGTCCTGGCACTCCTGTGGCTTTACCCACACCACTGCTGAAGTCCATTTAACCCCCAGTACCACCCACAGATGCAAATCCCAAACGTTTCAATCCAAGTCAAACACTCTGGTTTCACACAGAGCACACAAACCCCCCGACAGCCCCTTCCAGCACATCAGATCCATGATCTCAAGGATCAGGATGTGAGGTGGGAAAGGTGGGCTCTGGATCTGCCCCACGAGGCTCTCCCACATCCATCACCTCTCAACCACCCCCAGGCAGCTCCTCCTGTGCTACACCAGCCCCTCAGGACCGATGGAATCACGGCTTTAGTGCCCAACATACTCTTCCACACAGGAACTTTGAAGAAAAAAAGGAAAAATCAGGTGGAACACACCACAGGATGTTTCTAATCTTTCCACTGACGTGCTCAACAGCTGCCCCAGAACTCATCAAAAACTCAAAGTCAACAGCTGGAATCCAGCTGTGCATTTTGCAAACTACACATTCAGCCACACGGGATTGAAGTTCCCATAGAAATTTCTCTTCCCTACCAACGTAACCACCAACTATTTTTAGGATTTTATTTTTTAAAGTCAATGCAACGCCTGGTAAAGGGGTGTGATTGACAGCTCTGGAGAAGTGATGAGCAGCAGCTCTGGAAAATGAAGCCTGCAGCTCATCCTCAGGGAAAGTGCTTCCACAAGCTCACACCCCATGGATCCAAATTCCTGATCCAAGTTATTCCAACTCTATAGTTCTAAACAACGCTACAAAAAAAGTGGAACTGTCATAAAAAAGTAATTAATCTAGGAGTTTATCTGCTTGATAAAGATCAAGGATTGAAGAGGGTCATTTGTATTATTGCTTCTGTAAACAAAGGCTGTAGTTCAGTAGAGTCACAGAATTCCAGAGTGGTTTTGGGTGGGAAGAGACCTCAAAGCCCATCCAGTGCCACCCCCTGCCATGGGCAGGGACACCTTCCACCAGCCCAGGTTGCTCCAAGCCCCGTCCAACCCGGCCTTGGGCACTTCCAGGGATGAGGAAACCACAGCTTCTCTGGGCACCCTGTGCCAGATCCTACCCACTCTCACAGGGAGGAATTTCTTTCCAATATCCACTTCCAGGGATGGGGCAACCACAACCTCTCTGGACACTTAAAACACCTCAAACCTGTCACAGAAGTTCCTCTTGCTAAAACCCAGCCTGGAAAGGTGACAGGAAGGGAAGGTGACAGAGCCTTTCCCACAGCACCAGCACCACCCTGAGCTGGGGCACCCCCTCCTTCCCCCCCAGCCCCACCACACCTCCAGAGAGCACATAGTGCTGATCTCACTCTGAGTTATCAACACACAAGTGGCTTGGCAATGCCACCAAATGCATTTTCTTCTACCCAGAACAAAGTCACTCTGCAGTTCAGTGTTACCCTCTATACACTACAAATACATTTCACACCTGCTCCTTCATAACCCTGGGTCTGATGAGTTAACATTGCCATTTTCAATTCCTTAGCCTTCCCCTCAAAAAATAAAAAATCTATTAGCTACCCAGCCCCTGAGAAAACCCTGGAGTCCTTTATACTTGTGTAAAACTTGACTTAAACCCAACACTACTCCAAGGTGTGCAGAGGTGAGGGCCCAGCACCTCTGCTCCCAGTTGTGCTCTCCAGCAGCACATTCCACACTGGCCTGAGGACACTCTGGGGTGATTTCCCTCTCTTTGGCCCAAACATTCACATCTCCCTTAGTGCAGGGGCAGAACCATGTTTGGTTTATTCTACATGAGCAAACACCAGAGTGCAAAGGGCACTGCCACAGCACAGACACCCACACTGAGCTGACTGACTGGAGTTAGGAAAGGGGCACTTGCACAGCAGCTTCTTTTCTCCTGCTCCAGCCCTTTCTGCAGCAATCCTGTGCTAGCAGGGTTCACTTTTCCTCAGAGACTTTGCAGTGTCCCCAGCAGGAATCAGAGGTGGACACATGAGTGAGGTGACAGCACCTTTGTTTACAACACTGCTCTCAGGACCACTGTCCCTGTGCAATCCCCAGTGGGACTGGGATCTGGAGTGCTCAAAACACATGTGGATATGGGCAGACAAGTTAAATGGCCCAGTCAAACAGATGTTTCAAAGGCTGGACAGTGGGACATCAAGGGGCATTTCACAACACATATAAACTGTGATCTGGATCTGCAGTTCTCTGAGCTTTCCAGGAGCTAGTCCAATATCAGCTCTGGTATCCCAGTCCAATTCCAGAATGATTAAACCTCCTGCTGTGCTGCTTTCCCCACCAGTGCCAGACTTGAAAGCACACACCTCGCACTCCTCGCCCTGAACCACTGCTGTGCCCAGGCAGAAAACCCCAGGGCTGCAGCCTGGCCAGGGAACACTCTGGGCACACACAGGGTATGTCAGCTCCAGGTGAAAGTGCCCCCAAAAGGCACGAGCACAACCCCAAACTGCTGAGTGCCAAATAACCAACCCCCTGTCTTGAGGAAACACGGGAACAGATTTCAAATAATCCTTGAATAGAGAACTCAGCTCCATCCCTGTCCCCTCGCAGGCTCACAATGGAGGGACTGTCCCATCCTGCTCCCATGTGGAGCTGGGCAGGGTTTGCTGATGTCATGGCTCAGCACACAAATCAATTAATTGTGAGAGGAGCTGCTGGGGAGAAAGGACTTTATGAGACAAACCTTCCCATTTGAAACAAGGCTCTGAGGCAATTAAAAACCAATCAGGAGACACTTCTCATCCCAAACATAATGACTTGACAAAACTTTAATCACTTGTACTAAAACACCAGGGGGCACAGACTGAACTGTCCAACACAGCAGCATCGTTTGGGACACCGGGCCAAGCAGCATGAGGTTAATATTTTATGTTGTTTAGTTAGGTTTTTTTACCTTTTTTTTTTTTAGTTTAGTTTCTGTCCTGTCTCTGAGAAAACATTCCCTGCCAAATGCTGCTTTTCCTGCTGTCCCACTGAATAAGGAGACTAAACCCACTGGCTGCAGCACCTCCTGTTAGCTCAGGTCGATCTCAGGCTCACCTTCTGCCTGCCCAGTCTTGGCCAGCAGCATTCCCAGCTCCAGGATGCTCTGCTCCTTGACTTGCACTGCTTCCTCATCATTCTCCTGGACATCACGTTTCACTGGGGGAAAAAAGAGCAGGAAAGGTTGCCTTTAGTGCTTTTTCAGAGGACAATCCCTGCTGGTCAGCTCCTGCAGAGGTGCCCAAAGCAGGAGCTGCTTCCCCAGGCACCAGCGAGTTCAGCCCAGCCCAGGAGGGAGCAGGTTCTGGGGCAAGTTTAAATGCACACTTTGTGGAGCTCTGTCTGTGCTCCATGGGGGTTTCCCAGCTGAGAGATCCCTTTGCAATCCCAGCTCGGGACAGTCTCACTCAGCCTGTCCAGCTGTGCAAGTGTCATTTACAGACAGCACCATGCTCCAGTCACAGAACCAAACAAAGGGCATTTAATGGGATTTCTGGGGTTGTTCCACTCCGGGATTGCTGATGCTGCTGCTTTATGTATTAAGCTGAGACCCTGTGGGTAAAATGCAGCACAACACCAGCTCTGAGAGGTGGGCAGGTCTCCCCCCTCCCTCAGGTGTCCCCTGCTGGCAGTGCCACCGCGCTCTGTGCCAGGTGAGTGACTCTGCTCCCAGGCCCAATGACACCCAGCACCATCAGCTCCCTGCGAGCTATCCCCTTCCTTCCCTGCACAGGGAATTCCTCCAGCTTCCACACAAACACAGCCAAACCCCCAGCTCCAAGGGGACTAAACCCTCACAGTGCCCCTGGGCCCCTCAGCGTGGTGCCAACAGCGAGGGACAAAAGCACCACCCAGCACTCCGGACTGCTCTTGATCCCCCCAGCCCTCAAAGAGCCGCGGGTCCTGACTGAGCCCGAGAGCTGAACCGGAGAACACCGACCCTGCACAGGCAGCACGAGGGGACACACGGCCCTGCAAGCCCTGGCGGCACCTCCGAGGTGCCCCCGAGCACCAGGGAAGCCTCTCCGGGCACGGCAGGGTGACAGCGGGTCACAGTCCCCCTGCAGGGCCACCAGACCCCACAGGAACAAAGAACTGCTGTTTCCACACCAGTTTCGGGGGCTCTCACTCTCTCACCCCAGTGCCAGGTCACAGCCCCCCTGCAGGGCCACCAGAAACCAAAAGAACAAAGAACTGCTGTTTCCACACCAGTTTCGGGGCTCTCGCTCCCTCAGCCCGCACCCTGAACAAGGAGAGGCTCCCAAACCACCCCCAGCCCCGCACCAAGAGCCGGGCGCGGGCCGTGCCGCCAGCACCGAGCTGGCACCGGCCAAGGCGAAGCTCCGCGGCGAGGGGTTCAAACCGAGCCACAACACACGACCGAGCCGCCCGAGGGAGGGACCCGAGCGGCGAGTCCCGGCACAAACCCGGCCGGGCCGACGCTCCGCGCGGCCCCGCAGCCCCCGCAGCCCCTCACACCGCGGGGCTCCCGCCGCTGCCCGGCCACATCCCCCTCCGCGCCGGGCCGGGCCGGGCCCAGGCCGCGCCGGCCGCGCGGCGCGCACGGTGAGTCAGCAGCGGCGCCGGGGCGCGGGGCGG
>JAWWTY010000076.1:3847163-3906889 GCA_035222235.1 Margarornis squamiger
TTGGCTGCCGTGGTTGCGCGTGCCGCAGCCCCGCGCCCTCATTGGCTGCCGGGAGCGCGCGTGCCGCAGCCCCGCGCCCTCATTGGCTGCCGTGGTTGCGCGTGCCGCAGCCCCGCGCCCTCATTGGCTGCCGGGAGCGCGCGTGCCGCAGCCCCGCGCTCTCATTGGCCTTACCACGGCGAGGGGAAAGCGCTCCGGCGCATATGCGCAGTGGCGTCCTCTCCCCCCCCCCCAAACCCGCCGTGCCTCCAGTCGCGCAGCAAGGCTCGGCGGGCGCGGCCGGCTCTGCGAGCCCCGTTCCCTCCGTCCCCCCCACTCCCGCCGCTCCCGCCGCTCTCCCCGTTCCTCCCGGTGTGCCGCCGCCCGCGCCGCGGTGAGCGGTGCCCCCCCCCCCGGTCCCGGGGGCCGTCCTCTTGCCGCCGCCCCGCCCCGCGCCGTGAGGGGCCGGCCCGGGCAGTCACGTGAGCGCGCACCGCCCGCGCAGGTGCCGCGCATGCGCGGCGCGACGGGGGCGGGGCGGGAGGCGCGGGCGGCGCTGAGGGCGGAGGCGGCGGCGGCCGGAGCGGGGCCGGGCCGGGTTGGGCCGGCGCGAAATGGCGGACAGGTTCTCCCGCTTCAACGAGGACAGGGACTTCCAGGTACTGCCCCCGCGGGGCCCCGGCACCCTCAGGGCCCGCTCGGGCCGCTCCCCTCACCACCCCCCCACCCCTTCACCGGAGCTTTGTGCGCGGGGCCCGGCGCTCCGGCGCGGCCCGGAACGGCACGGAGGGACCGGGGGCGGCTGCCAAGGTGACCCGGGGGCTGGGAGAGGGCGGCGGAGCGGCGGTGGGGTCAGCCGGTGAGGGGACCCGCGTACCCCCCACCCCCGGCGAGGGGTCTGACCGGCCCCGTGTGACAGGGCTTGACCACCCCCTGATGAGGGCTCTGCCCCGCCCCCCCCTCCATGGCAGGATTGACCACCCTCCCGGTGAGGGGTCTGACCACCCCCCGGTGACGGGACAACCCACACGGCCCCCGGTGTGGGGATAACCTGCCCTCCCGGTGAGGGTTCGGATCACACCCCCAACCACGGTGAAGGTGCCGATTTCCCCCCGGTGAGGGCTCAGCCCACCCCCGGTGAGGGGAACATTCCCCCGAGCCCCGCACGTCGCTGTCCGAACATGTGCCAGCGACCCCCTTCTCTGTGGAAAACGCCTCTTCCTTCTCACCTCATCCCCCCACACGCAGCCGAAAACAGTGTTCCAGCGTAACTAAACGCCACGGCCGCTGCTGTTTTAAAAGGAGGATTTAAATAAACAATGGGAAAATTAACGTTGACTCATTAAGCCTGAACAATGACATGTTGTTCTCTGACTTCGGCCCGGGAGAGTCTCCGGGTTAGGAAGGAAGACAAAAGGAGCGAGGAAAAGGCAGCTGGAGGTTTGGTGTTTGCTGGCTCCTTGTTCCAGGAGCCCGGAGTCGGAATGGGGCTGCTCATCCACGCTCGGGCCTTTCACCTAAACGTCTGGCAGGGTTTTTATAGTGTGGAGCTTGCGTAATTCTGCTTAATCTGGCATTAAGGTGCAGCCTCGGAAGCAGACAGGACATCCAGGAGGGACTGATTTGTGGTGCTTCTGGATGTTTTAAGGGATGCACGCTTTAAAATTTGTTGCTAAACTGTGTTGAAAACGCACAAGAAAATATATATCAGTGTGGTATCTGCGTGCATTGCCTGGTGGGTGGATGGAGGTTTGGCTCCTGCCACAGCCCCAAACACGGGCTGGTTTGCATCCTTTATTTCCTTAAGGAATGAGCTGTAATTAACACTGAAATGGCCCAATTTGGCTTTGAAGTTTGTGTTTCAGGAAGCGCAGCGAGTCAGATCTTGGGGTTGAGAACTCAATTCTCCTAATACTTTGGGAGGGGAGAGATGTGGAACCTAAACCTGGTCGGGTACCCAGGGAAAGGGTGAGCTCTATGTCCACACTGCCTTTGGGTGTCCTTGCTCCTGTCCCTTTGTGGGGCAAGAAAAATAATTGTAGTGGCAAAACCTGTTACTGTGTCGTGGCTCTGAGCACGCAGAGGGATTGTGTGGTGATGTCAGGGAGGAAACAGGGCTCCATTCTCCCATCCCGAAATCCTGGAGCGCCCGGAGACAATAACCCAGTCACAACCCTGGGTTCCCTTCACCTTAGGAAAGGGCACTTTGTCTGTGCCAGATACCAGGCTTTTATTGTCTTTCCCATAGACTAGAGTGAAAAATAAGAAGGTAGGGTTTGGTTTTGTGGGAGGGTCACTGCTCTATTCTCCTCTCCCTGAAAATGTGCCAGTGAGGAGACAGACATTTTATTTTGTGCATTAAAGCTTCCTTTGAGGGGAAAGTGGAATCGGTCCCCTGGGAAGAGCAGTTTGGCGTTGGTTGAGGCTTGCAGAGGATTGAAGGTGAGAACCGGGAGCTGGAAAAGAGCCGGTCCAAGGGGGATTGGACCCAGGGAATTGGCCAAGGTCGTGCTGAACTGGGAGGTCCTGTGGACAGGTGGGCAGTGTAATGATTTTTATGAAGTTTATTGATGGGGCAAGGCTTTTTGATGAAAAAGAAGGAAAAATAAGGTTCAAAGTTGCTTTCGGAAAAGACTGACTTTTTTTCTCTGTGTTTAGATGGTGGTCCCTTGAGACAGAACATGGGTTTGGAATAAAGAAAATGCTTGTTGTGCCAGGTGTTTGCAGGGCTGCTCTGACCATAGGTTAAAAGACACCTGCCTGTGCCCCTAGAAGATCCTGGCCTCAACATACAGCAAAAATAAGACTGTTCATGCAGGTCACAGGTTTGGATGCAGCTCCCTCGTAGCAGCGTTCCTATCAGTGTCAGGGATGCCCTTTTCACTCCGTTCTTCAGCAGGTGAAATTTGTGACTTTGGAGGGGGCGTGACTCTAGATGTGACCCCATCCCTGCCAGGCTGGTGAGACCCAGGGAGCGTGGCCAGAGGGACATGGGCTCTAGAATTACATGGCTTGGAGAGGGAGGGATGCGGCGTGGGGAGGGGGAGGGAGGCTGCAGGGGTCTCTCAGATTTCCTTCTGGGGTGATCTACTTGTGATCTCAAAGTGAAAGGGTCTGTAACTGTCGAGAGAGGGAGAGAAACAAAAGGTCAGGAGTAAAGAGTGTGGGTCAAAGGAACCTTTTAGCGCTTGGAAGAAAAGCAGACGCCCTGGGATTAGTGCTGTGGCTAATGGAAGAGAGTCTCTGGATGGAAAAAAAGGCATTTTAGAATTCTCATTATTGTTATCAGCCACCAAAAAGATTCTGGGTTGGGAGGATCCGTTTGGCAAGAGCGCGAGTGTTGATGTTAGCAAGGGAGAGCTGGCAGTGCAGGGTTAGCAGAGGTGATCCTCGGGTTTCTGAGCTCCTGATGTGCTGGAGAAAAGTGGATTAAAGGTTACAGAGCTGCTGAGAGCTGTTCTTCCCTCCCCTGTGCCTGGCTGAAGGAAGATCAGGGAAGACAGGAATGGAAACAAACAGCACTGGAGGGAAATTGGTTCAGGAAGGAGGGACCTGAATTAGCTGAGAAAGAGAAGGTATGACATGTCTGAAGGACATGAAAAGGTGCTGAGGGAGAAGGGTTATGGGGCAGAGGGGTCAGCTGGGAACTGGAGACATAAGGGGGAGTGGGGGACCTTCCCATAACTGCAGCCAAAGCAGCGTGATGGGCATGAAGAGAGCTGCAGAAGGAGTTGAGATGCTCTCATGGAGTTGGGTAACCCTGTGGAAAACAGTGGCTGGTGTAAGGATAAGGAAGCCAAATACCCTGAGGGATAAAGGCTGTGGTGTGGGGGGAGAGGAGAAATTACTCTGACCTGTCTCTGTGGTCGGGTGAAAGGAACCTTGAAGCTAAGGCTGGTTTGGAAGTTGAAATCGCCAGAGGAGCAGGAATGGCACGGGAGGACATCACTGCAGTGACCTGATTCACTGCTTTGGGGTGTTTCTTATAGGATTGTCTCGCTGTTGCTGTGCTCTGTAGCTTTAGAGGCTGCTCTAAAGGCATAGATCCTCTTCCCTTTTTGCCGTAAGCTCTCAAACCTCAGAGAAACTCGAGGGAAAGCCCCTGGTTCTGACTGTGTTTTGAAGGTGCTGAACCCGAGGGCAGCTCCAGTGAAAGGCTTTGAGCTGTGCTCTGCCTGTCATAGGGATCTTTCCCTGATGAGACTGACACAGTTCTTCCTTTGGGTGCCTGGGGCAGGGAGATGGATTAGTGCGGGAAGGATATCCATGACCTTCCTTCTCTTGTCTCTCTGAAGGCTCTGCGGTGACAAGTCTGCTGGGTGGCTCATCCAAGTAAATCTAAGTATTTTTCCATTTTTCATACAAGAAGGATAATTTTGAGTGGGATGCTGGCAAGCTTAGTCCTTTGGGTAAGGAATTGTGGAGCTTGTCTGTCACAGGCTCTGTCACCTTTCTGTCCCACTGTCCCCTTGACTGTTCCCTGGCAGAGACAGATGGGAAACAGTTTAACTTCAAGGAATTATGAACAATAGCTGTCGATTATGCCAACAGAATATTTTAGACACATTGATAAAAGCTATGTGAACACACAAGACTGATGCAATAAGTAAATATACATTTTAGTGCTATTTCTGTGTTTGCAATGATTTTATTCTTTAGATTAGCTGTACAAACTCGAAGAATAAATATTATGGATGTCTGTATTGCTGAAACCCAGTGGAGCTCCTGCTTATTCCCAGATGTTGAGAAAATGTTTTCTTGCTGCACCTCTCTCCTTTCCATTGTTGAAGCAGAAATATTCCCAGCCATATGTGTCTATGTGTACAATAATTTCCTCTTCCTACGTACATTGCACTTACTGGCATCATTAGCCAGACGGAACACAGGCTGTTCTGTCTCTTGGTTTGTTCGTGTTGTATAGTCTGCACAAAGAACAACGCTTCCACCCAGCAGGAATGCCTGGTTTTCCCAACAGGGTGGAAATGTAGCCGGTACCTCAGCTTGGCTATGCCTGCTTATTCCAAAAAGCTAGGTGGGGTTTTTTTTCCCCTCCACAAAGGATTTGAAGAGCCAGCCCAGCACATCACCCTGCTGCTTCCAGCAGGTTGAGCTGAGTGCTGCTGGCATGGGGATTTTATGCTTTTTAATTGGCAGAATGTCAGGGGTAAGTTCTCTTCCCAAGCAGCTTAGGCAGCACTTTGCTGGACAGCTGGGCCTGCAGCGAGGAGGGTTAGAACCTGTCCTTAATGAGTGTGTGCTGGCTCCGGCTGCAGCTCCAATTCACTTCCCAGGTGCTGCCTGAGGGAAGTGCATTTGATTTCCATGTCCTTCAGCAGGCCTGGCTGCCCGAGGTGATGTGGCACAGTGAGCTGATGGCTCCTCTCTGCGCCACAAGGAGATAAATAGGGTCATTTTCTCTCGCCCGCCTTGACTAATTGGGAGAAGAAAAACTTAATGTGGGGGAACGAGGATTGGAATCTCTGCAAAATGTGTTACGCTGAGCTTCCAACAGATCCAAGATCCTGGTGTGTGAATTTGCCTTTGGCAGGAGTATCTGCAAGCAGTCAGGCAGCCTTTTCCATGGGGCGTTTTCTAATTGGAGAATTAATCTGAGATTTTAAAAAATCTGTTAGCATTGTTTAGAGATGCTCATTTGTCATTAGATTGGGGTTGTATTTCTGGTGTGGGCCCAGCACAGGAAGAATACAGCTCTTACCTCCTTGGCAGGACGTTCTGACCTCTCAGTTGAGCAAAGCTGGAACAGCAGAACTGTGACTGATTTTTTTTGCCCTCCCTGTGTGAGCGAGGAAGGGAAGACTGGGGGAAACTGTTACAAAGTAGATCAAGAAGTATTGGTTCCAGTTTTAGAACACCGCAGGAGGGGCCGAACTTCAGTGTGCATTTCTGGGACTCAGGTGGTAAGTTAATTTTATATAGAACTTCTTCCCTGTCTTGCTTGTGCTTCTCCTCACTCTGTGTTGTCACTTGTCTTGTGCAGTGATGTTCTCCATTGCAGAGGCCGAGGGAATGGGAAAGGAAACACTTTGTTCTACAGTCCCCCAAACCATGTCTGAGCTTCCTCAGCTGCTTCTGAGTCACCCACTCCAAAATAAAACCCCCCTCCTAACCAGGTTCCAGCCACCCACTGTCTGGGGATGTAGAGCTTCAGGAGTTCATTCAATAAAAATCACCACTGTGGTTCTTGGGCAACACTTCTGCAGTTGACAGAGGCTTTTTTCCTACCACACAGTCTTAAACCTGTAGCAGTTCATGGTACTTTCCCCCCTTCAAGCAGCTCTGTGGGCAACTAATTTGAGATTTTGGCCATTCACAGTTCTAAAGCCAAAAGTTGATATTAGGATGCCATTTAAATATCCAAGTATCACTTTGCCTTCAGTTCCCATCCTTTGATGCAGTTCTGAGTCCTGAAGTTCATGTTTGACTGCAGTCTCTCTCTCTCTTTTAGACAACTGGTGATGGGGAACATTTTCCTTGCTAGATTGTTCTGGTAGTTTGGCCACTGAAACATTAATTGTCCTCAATTTTTCTTCTAGATTTCATTATTTTCAGCTTTTAATTATGTTATTCTGTTATGCCAAAGCACACGTTACTATGCTGTCTCCTCTTATGTGAGGACACACATAGCATTTCTGCTCAGTTTTAGCTGCTTCTGAGAACCTTAACAGCCTGATCTCTGAATTCTATCATTGCAGGGCATTTTTCCTTTGTGTTGTTGCAGCTTTCTGCATCTTAATTTGTCCACACTTGTGACTAGAAAACTAGCACAGAGGAGCCTAGAGTAGACTCTTGTCTGTATAACACACAGAGATAACAATCCTTTTTACTCCTTTATTCCTATTTGCTGTTCCTTTGTTGCACCCCCTTGGACTGTATTTTTATCCTTTCAGCCACTGTGTTGGGTGAGGAGGTTTTAGCTGGGCTTTCTGCTGCCTGCTGGGTGCAGCCCTGTGCTGGGGCCGTGTTTGTAGAGGGCTCTGGGAAAGCAGACGTGGTGGTGGGGACTTTTACACGGGTCAGGTTGCTCTGTGCAAACACATCGTCCACTCAGCCTTTGTTGGGCTTCCTGATCTGCAAACTGAGCTGGCAGGTGCTCTGTGTCCTCTGGTCATTGATAAAAGTGTTGAATGGAGTCTGAGTCCAGTTAACGTGCTCCTGAGTGAGATTTTCTGTGATGCTTTGCTTTAGAAACCAAAGTCAGACACCACACGAAGAAAGAAAAGAAGGCAGGGAGGTGGAAGTTTGTAGTGGTAAATAAATTACGCACTAAATATGAAATGATTAGCACTCTGTCCCATTGGGGTATTTTCTCTTGTGATCACATGCTGGAGGGAATTGATGGGGCATCCAGAGGGTCCTGGACAGGCTGGAGAGGTGGGGCTGCGTGGACATCATGAACTTCAACAAGGCCAAGCACAAGGTCCTGCACCTGGGTGGAGGCAATCCCAGACACTGTGGGAGAATGGATTGGAAGCAGCCATGAGGAGAAGGATGTGGGATGTTGGTTGATGAGAAGTTCAACATGCCCCAGCAATGTGTTCTGGCATCCCAGATGCCCCCCATGTGCTGGGCTCACCCCACAGCATGGGCAGCAGTGGAGGGGGGAATTCTGCCCCTCTGCCCCCTCAGGTGAGACCCCACCTGCAGAGCTGCCTCCAGCTCTGGGGACCAGCACAGGAAGGACGTGGAGTTGTTGGGGTGAGTCCAGAGCAGGCCACAGATGCTCTGGGAGCTGGAGCCAGGCTGGGAGAGCTGGGGGAGTTCAGCCTGGAGAAGAGAAGGCTGGGGGGAGACCTGAGAGCCCCTTCCAGTGCCTAAAGGGGCTCCAGGAGAGCTGGAGAGGGACCTGGGACAAGGGATGGAGGGACAGGACAAGGGGAAATGGCTTCCCACCGCCAGGGGACAGGGATGGATGGATATTGGGAAGGAATTCCTCCCTCTAAGGGTGGGCAGGCCCTGGCACAGGTTGGGCAGAGAAGCTGTGGCTGGCCCATCCCTGGAAGTGCCCAAGGCCAGGTTGGACAGGGCTTGGAGCAACCTGGGCTAGTGGAAGGTGTCCCTACCTGTGGCAGGTGGATTGGAATGAAATGATCTTTAAAAGTCCTTCCCAACCCATTCCATGTTGCTGTGATTGTCTGGAAGTCCTGCTTAGTCATGCAGATGTGGGTGCTGGAAGCTGCAGCACCTTCTGCATCGAGGTGTGTTAAGAAATGGCAAAGAGTAGATTAGGTGAGTGAGGCCAGTGCTGATTCTCTTGGGTGCAGCTGCTGAAGGACTGCAGAGCATCCCTGTGTGCTGGAACAGATCCCCAGCTGGCGCTGGTGCAGCAGAAGGAATCTGGAAGACATGGAGTTGTTCTTGGTTGGTGCCAAATTATGCAAAGCAGGGGCCTGCCTCTGGCTCCCACTCTTTGTGGTACAAGCTGTTTATCTGTAGAACATGTTTTTATTTGGACAGCTCTAAGTGGGTATTCATATGCATGTTTTCCTGGTTTAAACCAGATCTGGTGAGTGGTTTTTCAGTGTTTTTGGACTTAACAGGTAGAGCTTTGCCATCAAAATTAATTTTTAGTTTGGTAAACAAAAGGTGCCATCAGTATCTCAACGTGCAATTCCAAGGTGCTTCTTTCAAACCTTGCCAATTTAAATTCATCTCGGAGTCTCAAGTGATTGCTTTTGTTGTATTGACTTGAGAGGATTTTCCTGTTAAGTACTCTCAGAATAATTGATGTGTGTGTCTGCTGAAAATGAGGTTTTGCTGCAGCTTTCACAAGATGTTGACTGTAAATATTCAGCTGTTTGGGGGGGGTGTGCAGATGTGCTGTGTCCATGCTTCCCTCTTGTATTGCTTATTTAGAGGGAAGGGACTGGGAAAGCGATTTGTAAGGTGGGGAAGGTGGTGAGAACAAGTTGTTTGGGAATGTTTCACTTCTGTGTGGTTGGGAAAGGATCACTGATTATTTTTTTTGTCTGTGTCTTTACAGACACTGCAGGGAACAACAGGAAAAAGGATGGTTTTGTTCTGGGAAGCATTAACAAAGGCTTTCCAGGTGCCAGTACAAAATTGCTTTTGTATTGTTTTTTATAGCTTTGAGAACCCACATGGCCTTTAAAATTATCCAAGAAAGTTTCCAGGGTTGCATGGAGTCACCTTGTAGGTGCATGTGGGTCTTGAACATGTATTTTCTCCTGAGTGCATACTGAATATTCAAGAAATGATCTAAGCTATGCTTTCCTGGAATTGTTTTTGAATTCTCTGGATGGATTTCTAAACATCAACACGGTTGTCTGCATCACTGACGTTTTGGAGCTCCTCCATCCTATGGAGTCATCAGGTCCTGCTGAGCTGGAAAGGGCAGCAGGAATTACTGCTGTGATCTGTAGTCAGTGTGTGTAGGGCCATGTGGGTCTTGCAGAGATGTTATAAACCCTTTACATTTTGATTGTGTGTGATAAACACTTAATTAGTCCTGGTGAGCTGGATGTGGGTTAACACCTTCCCTCCCCCTGTCCTGGCTGAAATTCGCTGGTGAGGTCACTGTGATGTCAGTGATACCCCACAAAGAAACAAAATCAGAGGTAGCACTGGCAGACCTTATCTCTCATAGGCAGACCTTATCTCTCATAACTCCTCTGTGCCTGGAGTGGGTTTTTATTCTCCTGTGTGTCCCACATGTCCTTCTCAGCTGCAGGTGGTGGTTTGTCTCACCCTCAGGCGGCGTGTGGGGAAGTGGAACTGGAGGGTCTGCAAACAGCTGCCCGAGCCACAAGGGTCTGTAAAAAGAGAACTAAATACAAAGTGAGATGAATACCTCTGGTTCACTGAAATTCCTGGTCTTTGGGTCAGGAAAGAGTCTGGTCTGGTGCTCCATCACATCCTTGCAGAGCAGTTCCTGAGCCCGTCTTGGCCATGGCACTGGCAGGGTTCACATGGGTGTCCTGGATGTGCAGAGTTTGCAGGAGTGCCAGGGGCCAGCTTTGATAAAAGATCATGGATGTTAAGGTGCCTTATCCTTCTAACAGTCTTGTAAGTGCTCCACTTCCTTTATAAAAGAAAATTGTACATTTAAGAGGCCCTTTGCTTCTGGAATCCCTGCGTTTCCTTTCCCCCTGCTTGGGAAGGTGCCGTGTGTGTGCAGGGAGGGAGGATTTGGGCATTTGCTCACTTGTGCTCACATGCTGCTTCAGTTCCCTGCGCTCAGACCTTGCATCTGTGCTGCCCCTTCCCGGGAGGGCTGCAGGAAATGTCAGCTGTGCTTCCCAGCCCCGGGAGCAAAATACTCCGGCATCTGTAGCTCACACAGTCTGCCCTGACTTTGTCCACCCTAGAAAATGGCCTGTTTTTGTAGGTACTCTCTTCTCTTTTTGGATATTCCTGGTGTCTCAGCTGCTGGTTCACAGCCTAATGCCTGCAGGGCTTTTGGGAATGGGGAGTGGGCTTGGTTAAATGTTTTCAAGTGGTACTTGTGGGTAACAATCCTAAATTTTGTGGCTTGACTTAAGGTTTATTGATTGAAATGATGGATAAATAGGATATGCAGAAGTGGTGCTGATTTGCTTTAGTATTTTAAAATTCCATTTTCCAAAGTAGATGCAACATAAATGTGATTTTTTTGAGTCTTTTTCTGATACTCTCCCAGCGTAAAACTAATTTTTGAATATCTAAGGAAGCACACTGGGCTCTTTTCAAGTGCAGTTAAGCAATCACGATCATGCTGTGCTCTTTTCCAGTGCATTTAAGAAATAATAACAGTGAGTATAGTAAGGCTTTTCTGCAAAATTGCTTTCTTTCGATTGTTATCGGCGTGCTCACACGAACCAGCCTTTGAGTGCCTTCCTGAGCCTGTCCTGAAATCCAGTGGGGACATAAATAGATTGTTTCTGCTGTGACGTCTCAGCAGCTGCATTCTGGCTGCTCCCTCCCCAGCCATCCCTGGTTTAATGCTCCCAGGCAGAGCCACAGGGTTTTATGCCAGATTTTTTTCTTCTTTTCCTCTGCTGTAGGCCTTGTCGCTGTGGTTTGTGGAGCAGGCAGTTTTCCCCAGGTTTTCCCATTCTAGGCTCTTCGTGCCCGACTTCTGTTGGGTTTTATAACTCACATCATCATCTTTGGTGTTAATAAGGACCAGGCCGGTGTGCCTGAGCTCTTGTGGAGCTGAAGGACAGCTGGAGGGAAGCATCCTGAAAGGAAAGCCGTGCGCTCCCGTCTCCATTGTCCTGCTCCTTTGTTGGAGCCTGTGCCCGTCTCGGCGTGAGCGCCGTGTTCCGAGGCCAGCCCAGCTGCTGGGCTGCAGGCTTTGCACATAATACATGGATAACTTGGGGCTGTTCATAAAAGGGAGCACTGATTCCCATCAGGAACGGGCACTGTATGGAATGTGTTCTGCATGCTGACATCTTAATGTGCTCCATGCTTGCACAGATTGCACAGAGCAGGCCAGTAATTAATGTCCAAGGAGGTCCGATGGCCTTGAAGCTGCTGAAGTGACTCATCGTTCTTTCCTCTGTGTTGGTGGTGCTTTAGGTGACTTAGAAATGCAAGCAATGCTCAGGAGTTGTTCTGGTTTTGGATACACCCTTTGGGGTGGGAGAGGAAGTAGATTTTCTTCTGCCTTGTCATTGTGCAGATGCTTTTAACAGGTTTCCCCTCCCAGTAATTTCTGTGCTTTATCTTTGACCACGCTCCTGAAAAGTGTAGGGGGGAGAGTGAATTCTGTGATACTAAACTTTCATAAATGGGCTTCAATCAACAATTCATTTCATTTTCATTGGCAGCAATTCTTGCCACTAATGATTTTGGAACAAAAGTTTGATTAAGTGCCTAAATTTTTCTTTTAATGGTACTGACTGGCTCTCCCTGTTGAGGCATTTGGGACCTTGTAAGTAGAAAAGCAGCAACAACACTCTTCCCAATAGCTATGAATTGTCCCAGGAAATGCAGTGACTCCACTGGGTTTAATCTGGGACAAAATGGCATTTTTTGGCCCAGGCCTCTGAGGTGTCTCCAGTCCAAATAAGGGAGAACAGGGGTCTGAGGTCCTGCATGGAGGCAGCTTTTGTTGGTTGGTTTTTCAAGTGCCATGTTCATAACTCCATGGTTCAGCATGTGAGGGCTCCAAGACTTAAGGTTTGGCCAAGAGCTTTGAGCAAGGATCAAACAGCGGGAAAGTGGAGGAGAGAGCAGAGAACATGTGACTGTGAGTAACCAGAGTGGGTAGTGAGCCAAAGTTCAGATGATATTACACAAAAAATTACAGGGCATGAACATGTTGGCTCCTGGAGACAAGTGCAACAAGGAGCCAAGCAGAGTGTGACGAGTGTTTAGATGTTGAAGGCTTGTCCTTGCTTCTCATGAAGTAGCAAAGTATATTGAATTTCAGTGTGGTTGTAGTGAAGCACCGGGGTCAGTAGCACAAAATGAGAGCAATAAATGCTGCTTAAGTGGAAGCCTCTCACCTAATTTGCTCTGGTATTTCAGGGTGGATGGAGGAGTGTCTGTGAGAAAGGGACAGTGCAACACATCTTGTTTCACAAAGCAGAAGTGAGAGAGTCTGGTACAGGCAGCTGTGAAATGGAGGGGCAGAGCATGAGGGGACAAGGGCACTGCAGTCAGCCCTGAAATCCTTGTCCACAGGAGCAGGTGGGAGCTTTGCCTTTCGGTAGCAGGGCTGAGATTTTACTGGATATCTGTAGTAGTCATACAGGAAGAAGGTTTGGGAATAGGTTTTGAATAGTGCTGGGTTTAATGCAGCTGCTATTTCATAGTCTGGTTTTCATTTTGTAGGGATTGAATCCTTCTTTTCACGTACAGGTTTCCTCTGAAGAGGGAATCATCCCTCAAGTCTGCAGAAGACACAGATCAAAATCATATTGAAATGTGGTTTGTGCTTGTGGTTTGGGTTTGCCAGAAATGTAGTTTATTCTCAACGTTCAGCATTTAGATATTAATTAATTGTTAGATTTAAATGCTAAAGTATTTTGTCTTCCTCTGATTCATTGTCTTAAGGTACAGCAAAACAAATGTTACATGAATCTATTCAATGTGCCAGGTTGAAGAATTGCAAAAGAGGAAAGACAGATGGAATTGCCCCCAACTTGTTCCTTAGCCAGCTCCAGGGATGAGGAAGCAAAGGGACAGACTGTGCTGCCTCCAGCCCCCCAAGTCCCATCTCCAAAGGCCTGGGATCCCCAGGATGGCAGAGAGCGTTGCCTTAATGAGCTGTTTGTCATGGCCATAGAGCCATAGAACCATTTATCTCCTCAGGAAGCACCACCAGCCTGAACACCCCCATAAATCCCACCTCACTGTGACCATTGGATTCTCCACTTGTCTTTGTCCAGGACAAGCCACTTTATGGTGGGAGGAAAATCTTCCTTTATCATTTATTTTAAGTATTGGTTAATAAAGAGCAGCCTCTGTGATGACTATTGATTTCGGCTCAGTTTGGACACTTTGTTGTTCTGAAGCCTTGAATTGCCAAACCTGGAACAGGCACAGGAGCAGGTTGTCTGCATTCCCTTGAGTCCTGTCCCCTGTGCTTGGTGACATTTGTGTGCCCAGGAATTCCAGGTGACAGGCAGCACCTGCCTCTGTGGGAAACTCTGGAATTAGTATTGCTGCTGTTTGTAAAAACAAGCCACCCATCCCCACTTGTTACCAGGAACAAGTAGATATCAAGTACATAATAAACCCCCCCCAAAATATAAATATATAAAATAACCACCAAAATACATGCAGTGGGTAGGGTGTGATCACCAGAACTTAGCGAGAGTGGTTTATTTGCTCTCTGATTCTCTGGCCGTGGCACATGGAGTGCTCAGCCTTTTGCATAGTTTCTGGGAGGAGGTGTTGTTTCAAGCACTGAAAAAGTGAGTTATGAAGCCTCAGAGCAGCAAGACCTGCTGCTCTCAAACTGGGATTGACTCTTGCCTTGGTGAAAACAACCTTCATTGTCTTGGCAGGCAGTGCTCCAGAGAAGCCAGGGAGCAGGCAGGAATATTTAGCCTGTTCAGGTAATTTAGTGACGTGTTCTGCGTACCTGCAGGCAGCGAGTGAAAGTGTCTGGTTTGTGCTGGGAGGGTTTCAAGTGTTAATTACTGTTACGTGGGCTTCATTTTTAAGCAGATGAAGTTTAGTGCTGTGTTTTCACCAGTGTTAGCAGCATGTGCTCTCCTGGCTGCTCTTGTTCTCTTGGGCACTGGTTTTGGGGAGGTTGGGCTGTGTCCCTTGGCTGTTGGGGCAGGTTTTGTGGTGTCTGCTCTGTGCTGGGCTCCCAGACTGCACAGCCCTCACATGCACGGTCTGTCCATCCACACCCTCCTTGCCTCTGAGCATTACTAGCTTTCTAAAGCAGCTCAGCAACTGCTCGTGCACGGTAAGTTTGCATTCAGCTTGTTCTTGAAGACTGTCCAAAAAAAAGGCTGGGAGTGGATTTTTGCCTGCAGATTAAGCCCCAAATTTGCTCCGGAGAGGCCGTGGGAAAGACGATGCCTGGGAGAGCAGAGCATGGCTGGGATGAATTACCACAGGGGGCTCCAGATGATGGATGGGCTGGAAGTTGGGGCACCAGCATCAAAGCATGTTCTCTTGGCACCAGGTTTTAGTCAAGATGGTCTCGCAAATTTGCATTGCTGGATATGAGCGCTCCTTCCAGAGGATTTTTGGAGGCTGGTGCCTGGCTTGTGATGTTCCAGCAGTCAGTCCTTTACAGCAGCAGTTTGCTCTTGGGTGTGCTGGCTTCCATGAAAATTCTTGCAGATGGAAAAATTGGTGCTGGTTGAAAGGAGGAGGGTGACAACATGTTTCTCTTGGCAGTGGTGCTCCAAGTGATTGGGGAGCTGGGATGCAAATAAAACCTGCCAGGGGTTTGGAGTGCACGGAACAGCTGGAGGTTCCAGTGGCACTGCAGGGCCTGGGGGAGGAATGGGGGGTGACAGCTGAGGATTGGCACCTCCTGGGGTTCCTGTGACACTGAGCAGAGCCTGGGAATGTAGGAGAGCTCACTGAAACGACCCCCTTCAGTGGCTTTTGAGCTCATCCCAGCTGCAGAAATCTCTTCTCTTTCCTTCTGGATTTATAGCTAGAAAGTCCGAGTTTTTCCTTTCCAGGTCTCTGCTAGTGTGGATTTTTCACATCATGGGCCTCTTGAACGGCCAAAATTGGTTCACCATGTTTGCAATCTCAGGAATTTGAGGTTTCAGAAACCTCAAAAACTGTGACAGAGCAGAGATGTTTGTTTTTCCTGGAATGGCCCTTCCCTGCTGTGTTCCAGCACCAGCGGTCGTTCCGGAGGACAGGACTGCCATTGCCTTCCCAGCTCAGGAATCCTCTATGTTCAAAATCCAGCCAAAAATGTGGGAAGATCCAATTTTGCCATGGGGGATGGTGGTCAGCTGGTGGGGGAGGCTGTTTGGGGTCAAAACTAAAGACTGTATGGCATGTTGGAGGGATCACTGCCATGGACAGATCACTGTGGAGCTGCCTGGATTTGTGGGAAGGGCTGCTCCAAACCAGGGAGCTCTGTGGGCACAGGGACAGGCTTCCTTTGGTACCACTGTGGGGCTTTGTTGGTTTAAGGTGTGTGAAATCACATGTATCCCTGGAGCAGTTTGGATTTCCTGCTGCAGGGAAAGCCTGGCAGAAACCCTTTGTTGTGGTGGGAGGGTCAATTCCTGCTGCTCCTTGTCCTGTGTGGTTTCCAGGCTGGCACTGCTGCTTGTGCTCCCTTTTTTCACAGACTTTCTAAAGAAAAAAACCCAGAAGTATTGTCAGGGTAAATGTTTGATATTTTGCCAACTTTCACAATTTGTGATTATCATCAAGTTGAACTTTGTTTTTAGGGTTTTTTGTCCATACAGCCAATATACTGAATTGAGCCTCTATTTAATAAGTTTCTTTTCTAGCAAAATTATATAAAATCTATCACTGTAGCCAGACTTGATTCTCAAACCCACACTGCTGGCAGTGTGTGCTGTGCTGTGGAGCTGACCCTTGTTTTCTCTTGCAGGGCAATCACTTTGATCAGTATGAAGAGGGGCACCTGGAGATAGAGCAGGCATCTCTAGACAAGCCTATTGAATCGGTAAGACCCCCACTTATCAGCACCCCCATCCCACCCAGAACGGGGCCGTGATCGGATGGTACTTGATGTGAATGCAGTCAAATCTCAGAGGAGTGGGCACCTTGTTGGCAGTGAGGGTTAATTTTTGGTGGTAACTTGCATGCTGAGCTTAAGTGGGCCTGGGATTTAATATTGAAGTAGTTCTAAAACCATAGGTGAGTTTAAAACTGAGTTCAACGTGGTATTTCGGGACTTACTTAAAATAATACATTCATTCATAGATATTTATTTTAAGTTCTTATACTTTTCTTTGAAGAATCAGTTTAATTCACATGCAAACCTGATGGAATAGTGTAGTAGAATGCATTTTGCTCCTTTTAGTTTATATTTTTGGAAAACTACTGGTGTGTTAAAATGTTAGAATGACACCTGGCAGGATGGAGAAGGGGATCAGTGTTAGTCCAGCAGTCCTTCCCCCTGGAGCTGAAACTGCCCTGGACCTTTCTGAAAAGTTGCTTTACTTTGAATTAGGTGTGAAGACTCCAGGCATAAGATGGGGAAAAATTAAGTTTGGTTTAGTTTTACCTTTTTAATCTTTTTGGAGCTAAACCCCCCACTTTTTGATGCTTATTCTCTTTTCAAAGCGCCTTCTGCTGGTTTTAGGCACAGTAGCTTGTTCAGCCTAAACTGGAGCCAAGTTTGGCACTTAGCTTTAGCTAAGTTTCAGTTGCAGTTCCTTGCAGAAACAAGAAAACTTGTAGTGAATAATCCAGGGACACTTAGTGGTGTTCTGATTAAGACCAGATTTTTGTTAAGAAAGTTCTAGTCAAAGTATTTCTTTCCCCTATAAATTATTGAAGTTCTCTAGAGTTTCTCCACCTTAGTCAGCACCTAGAAGGCACTAAGTGTTAGCAGAAGCTTAGTATCTATTTCTCGTTGGTGTTGTGTGTGTTTGTGTGCGTGTTAGATGTTTACCAAAAAAATTTACACAACTTGGGGTGTTCGACATTTTTCTTCCGCAGCAGTTGGCCCATATTAGCTAAGCAGCCATGATCTGGTTTGTATTGCACGGTCTGCCTTTTTTAATTTCTTCTCTAGGGTTTCCTTTCCCCCCTTCTTATTTCTGTTCTTCTGGTCCAGTGAACACTGCATATAGTACCTACTGTCTTAATGTGCTGGCATGATGCTAGATTTAGGCATGGCAGTAATTGATGACGCATGAGATAATGCTGCAGAGATGGGAATTCCTATTCAAAGCTCTCCTGAATGCTTCAATCTTACCTTGTGATTTTAATTGAAATGCCAAGCTGGATTCCTGATGTAAATGTAGTAGGAAATACTTGTTGGTAGCCTACTCTGGGCCACGTTGGAGATTAGAATTTCAAAATATTCAAATGCTGCTTGCAGACTAGACTGATTACCTGATTTCCAAAAGTGTTTTCCCAAAGAGAGGAATAGAAGAGGTCACAGGTCACATCTCTGGTGTTCCAAAGGGAATGATGCCTATGGAAGTGTGTAAACCATGAGCAGGTACCCTGGGCCCAGCAGTGTAGTTCATCTCTAGGAGTAATGCTTTGTGCAGTTTGATTAATGTTGAACTGCAGCAGAAAAATTAAATTAAATTAAATTATGGCTTTGGTATTTTATTCATATATATATATATATCTCACCATCCAAATGTCAGGACATTATTAATCTTTACAACTTTTTGGTAGGTTTTAATATGTGCAGTTCAGCCTAGTGGTTACATTTGAAAGCAGTTGGATGGAGAGGACAAGAGAGTGGCTTGTTTTGGGAGGAGAAAGAGTCAAAACCTCAAAGTGTTCTTTAAAATCCAGTTTGTTTCACTCTTTTGTCTGTAATAAAAGAACCACGGAACCATTAAGGTTCGAAAAGCCCTCTAAGATCATGCAGTCCAACCCTTTTCCCAGCACTGCCAAGGCCACCACTAACCCATGTCCCCAGGTGCCACCTCTGCATGACTTTTGAACACTCCAGGGACGGGGACTCCACCCTGCCCTGGGCAGCTGTGCCAGTGTTCTTGTCCCAGGATCTCAAAGCTGTGACTGCTGCCTATGGTGCCTTTTTGGCCTCATGAACAAGCCCAGTGTCAGAAACAAACCACTTTTGAGGTTCATCTTCACATGGACTTTGTAAAGTACAGAGTTGATTCTTAACAGCAATTCTCCATCTGGGGACTGTGAATGACTTTGTCAAGGTGCCTGACACCTGTGGAGGTGATTTTGCTTTCACACTATTAATGACCAATATGCTTTTTGAATTGGCAGATTGCACACATTAACACAAGGAACAGTTTTCTTGGCAGGGTTCAGTGGGGCACCTCTCCTGCAAGATTTTTCACCAGGAAAGGGGTGTTCAGACTGCTTTTTTGGATTTTTTTTTTTCCTTCTTGTATTTTAAGTTGTTTGCTCACTCAGAACCAAAATTGAGAGTAAGGGTGAGTCTGTAGTTTGAAACTACGACACATCATTTCAATAATTTTTCAATAATAACAAATTGTTTTATAATCCTTTATCAGTTCTCTGTTAGCAATCCAACTGGCCTTTCCCAAGGACTCTGCTCAGGGTCGTGAGTGAGCCTCTGCTTCACAGTGTGGAAACAGTTTGGATGATGAACATCCTGTGTTTATAACCATGGCACATCAAAGCACTTCCCAGTTAAAAGGTTAAGGTTATTCTACAGAGTGAAGAGTGGATTAAGTATATCCCTTAGATGTGCTCCCTGCAGCTTCCCACATGTTAGTGATACGGAAATGCTCCAAAGGCCGCAGGTAGCTGTGTTTGGAGATCCTGGGGTGGAGGGTTTCCGTGCCCTGTCTGCGTGACATTCCCGGCTGACGTGAGATCCATCTCTGCAGCATTATCTGTTGAGAGGTGCTGACTGTACTGCTACAGCATGCAACTCAAAGGTGGCTGGAAAAATAGGTTTGGGAGTCTACAGATCATTACAATGTTGAAATGTGTCCTCAATTAGCCTACTGGTGTTTTTGTTCCTGTGGAAATCCTGCTGTGGACAGTGTGTTTAGGCCAAAGATGTCTGGATTGAAACATGCGACTCTGACCAGAGTACATTTATGGAAAACAGAGCTGCCAGGAGCTAGGAATGGACCTGAACGAGTGCCAGCTATTTTCCATTACTAAATTGAAGAAAATATTTCATATCAATGGACTCTTCAGAGCTGCAAATACTGATAATTTCTCCCCCCGCCCCCAGTAACGTTTTTTCTTGTTGTGGTTTGAAAGATGCTGCACTTACACTGGCTGTTCATGTCAGTGCAACCACTGCTGTCTGATGTCCTTGAAAAATCAGAGCACTTCACCCTTCTTTTAAATCCCAGAAGCTGCATGCATTTGTTTTGAAGTATTTTGAGTGCACTGAGTTCAGGAAGTCACAAAGTATTGCAGCTTTAATAGAATCCAGAATTTTCTTCATGTTAATTCCTTATTTCTACTTGTTTATTGAATCTCTTTGCTGTGAATTCCTGGTTTGCCTCGTCCCAGCAGTGCAGATGGAGTAGGAGGCATCACTAGACCCCCTAGAGCCCCCGGGAGCAGCCCCGTCCCCGTGCAGGCAGTGGCAGGGCCCGACCCACGCCGGCACCGCTGCAGGTTGGAGGCCAGACTGGGAACCCCCTGCTCACCCTGGAGCTTGTTAGTTTGTCCTTGTGCTGACTAACAAATGTCCTTTCCCCTCTCTCTAATGCTGCTCGGCCACTGAGGAGGTCCCTGAGCCCCCACGGCCCAGGCTGCGCTCGCTGGGGCTTTGCCACCGCGGGCTTTGGAGCCTGGCCGGGCTGGGCCGGCTTGTGTCGCACTGGAAATCTGTACGGATCTGTGGACTCCACTAGTTCCAAAGTGTCATTTGATGAGGCTGCTGATTTGACATTTAGCAGCAGCCATATGTGGACAGCGCTATAAATAATGTGCTTCTGGAAGCTGAATGGTGTAGCATTACTATTTGGCTTTTCTCTCTGGTCTTCATTGTGTCATCTGTAGTGAGCTCTAGGTTTTGTTTTGGGAATCTTTTCAACCTCTTGTTTGCATGGGTTCACCCAGTAGCATCCGATCCTTGCTTATAGATTCCTCCATACACAGTGAGCACAGCTTACAATCCACTCAAGAGATGAATGGTTCCTGCCCGTGCTGGGATGGACAATGGGAACACAATCCCTGGGGATCTCATGGAAAACCTGTCAGGCAAAACTAGTGCTATGGTTTATCCGTGGTGCAGCTGTGGGTTATACCCCACAGGCATTGCCAAAACCTTTGGGTTCTTCTACCTGTGTTTAATTTTAAGCAAAATTTTTTTCTGTTGGCCAGAACCTTTGTCAGAAATTTCTGCTGGGCATATCCCACTCAGGAATCACTGATCCCTGTGGAAAACAGCCAGGGGCATCTTGTGAGGGCACAGGATGGAGAATCGGGCAGGCCAGTTTGAGCTGGGGGACAGGTCACTTTGGATGAGGTTTTTCCCCAGCTCCATGAGGGTTTGGTGCAGTCAAGACCTTGCATTTCCTATACTCTTTGGAAAAGTTATGCTTTGTCATTGATGCCAAGTTCTCCATCTGTTAATAGCAGTGATCACTGGTGACCAGCTCCAGAGGGGTGAGATAATGCTGGGAGGTGTGAGTTGTTCCACCCAGAGCTGCTGTCCCTGCACGAACATCCCACAGCCCCCATGGCTGGGTGCCCACTGCTGTGGGAGAATTTTGGGTGGTACACGAGAGCTCCCTTGCTTACTCAGCACCTCTTGGGACACTTGTTTTGGCTGCCTCAATAATTTTTATTGTGGCTGTGCCACAGGAAGCTCCAAAATGACAGAGGAAGAAAGTGAGGAGACTTGTGCCAGCCCTCCTTGGCTGTGGCTTTTCTGTGGAGCACTGCAGCTCTTCTGTAGGAAAACTGCAGCTGAGGATAGTCTGTTCAAAAGGAATGACAGCCTTTGACATGGACAGGAAGTTTGCTGTAAAAACCCCCATCTTTTCTGTGTGAAAGAGGCTGTACTTCTACAGAACTGTCACTTAAAAATGCAATTTAAACAGAAAAAGCTGCCGGCTGTTGCAGCATTTGCTGCCCCGTGTCACATTTTGGTCCCAATACCCCTGACCACTTCCCAGGCTCTGCAGACTGGCCCCCATGTGGGAGCCCAGCAAGCCTGGCCTTCCATAATTTCATTTTTAGGGCAGCATTTGCACTGAAGAGCAGTTCTGTCAGTCTGCCTCTGCCAGAGGTCTGTGAGAGCCATTGGAAATGGAGGGAGGAGCTGAACATGGCTAGAACTGAGCAGGTTAATGGCCGGGTCCCAACTCAAATATTAATATTAAATTACTAGAGTTGTCCTCCCTGTTAAGTAAAACAGAAGATGCTCCATTTCAATTCAATAGGGTTTGAAATTAGGAAGTAGCTCCACTGCATAAACAAACAAATGGAAAAAAATTGGGCTGGGAAAACCACCCCCTTCCTGGGAACTGAGACAGGACAATATTCAAGCATAATTCCAATTTATGTCAAACAACTCCCGACCATCCTCTTGAGTGGTTCTGTAAAAGTGGTGCTAATGTGTATAACCCTTCTAAATTTTTCTTTTTCCCTTTAACATTTGTTTCCCCCTTCACTGTGTCAGTCACAACACACCGCTCTTGAATCTCCCAGCTGGTCTTGACTTGTTGAATTTATTTTATGCTTTCACTCTTCTTTAATAAATACATTACTTGCAAGCAGTGAATTGAAAACAAAGCAAAAGAAAAAAAACTACCATTAGTGATTGGACAGTTTCTTACTTTGTGTTACATTTAACTGTTCTTTTGACAGCCCAGTTTTTAAAGCCAGGTTCGTATGGAAATGCTTTCACTCCACTTGCACTGCTTTTGGAATAGCGTTCTGCTTCATCTGTCTTTATTTTAGTGCATTCATAACACACACAGTCAGCACAATGTCTCATCTCCACTTGGCCAAGATGCAAAGTACTCCTTGTCCTTTGGATTTATTTTTTTTTTATTTTTTATTTTTTTTTTCGGGAAACGCAGCCATTTTTGTCAGCACAGAGGGATTCAATGATCCTTTGTCAGGGTAGGACAATTAGTGCCTTATCCCAACCCCCGAGCTCCAGGACCAGGCACTCTGTGCTCAGGGCAGGTGTGCCTGCAGGTAAGTTTTCCTCCTTTCCCAACAGACAGTCCTAGTCCTCTCCATGGTGTTTGTGGTGGGAATCCATCTTGGTTTGTTGCTTTTATCCCCAGACATTCCCTTACTTCTCCTGGTTTAATTTTTTTTTTTTCCATGTAGCTCTGATTATGTCCTGGGGGAGAGCCAGTTCTGTGGGAAAAACATACAGTATTCCTTGAGAAAAATAACCAGACAGTGGCTTGCTTTACTGAAAAAAATCTGAAATCTATGCTTGATAACATCTTTTTGAGGAAAAGTACATCCATGCAGCCAATATCTTTGGGAGGGTTGTGCCTTTCAAGCTGATTCTCCAAAGTTCTGCAAACCCTGTGGAGTGACAAAACCACTGCTGCTCTGGTTTCTGTTGGTGACTTGGTTATTTAATGAAGAAACCTTTAGCATATATATAATTGTTTTTTTTAAGATTCCATTACATGTTATGGGTTCACAGCCTGTTATAATCCAGGATGTTTCTGTATATCTCGAGTTGTGGTTTGCCTTATGAGAATTAATAATCAACAAGTGCATATCTGATTTTTAATTTTATTTTTTGTGATTAGAAGGTGAACGTGGTCCCAGCCAAGAGTCCTCCTTTGTGGAGCTGGCAGTTGGTAACTGGGTAAACTGGTCCCCAAGGGCAGAGCTGTCAGCTGGGATGGTTGGGGGGTGCTGTGAGCGCTCTGCTCTTTGTCTGGGGGCACAAACCTTGCATAAAACCACAACAGTTTCCACCCTGAGCACTGCTCGGCCCCATTTCCAAAAGCTGGCACTTAATTGCTGCGTCAGTACTTTCCCACTTATTCCAAAATAGCTTTTTTTTTTTTTTTAGGAAGATGAGACATTATGCTTATTGTTTCCCCTACATGCACTAATGGTTCCTTGCTGTTAACTTATTGCTAGGCCTGTTTCATTCTAACATCTTAGTATTTTTGTTAGTTTACATGTGAAATGCATCACCCAGTCTGTGCTTGAGCTCATTTTATTTAATTGATTTTATTTTTTTGTTTTACTAACCTCACTGTTTTTTCAGTTTAATATTGGCTGCATGCTAGTTTATATATATATATACATATATAAAAAAAACCCAATCAAGTCTAGCCTGGATTTTGCTCTGATTGTGTTTTGGTTTCTAGTGGTGGGGCAGTCTTGCACTTACAACTTACTCAGTATTATAAAAGCCTGACACACAAACAAAATGACTAAACACATTGTAGATTTTCTTTACCAAAAAAATCTTAAGTGGTGCTGTCTAGGTGATGGATATGATTGTATAAATAGCTTGATTTTATGCTTTTTACTGTCAATTTTTATTGGTACACTTTATTTTCTCCCACATTGCTTTTTTTTATTATTATTATTTTTTATTTATTTTAAACGTGATGCACAAAAGTTGCCCAGCACACCATCAGAAAGTGACCGTCCCTGATACCCATCCCCCTGGAAAAATTCTAGCCAGCAATTTTTGACATTTGTCTTTCCCTTTTATTGGGCATATATTGCCTTTTCAGTAGCATTTTTTTGCATGCATATATATGTAGAAAAATCTCTTGCTCATCACATGTTTAAATGTCAGCGGGAAGGGAAGAATATATTATTGGAATATTTTTGGTTTGTTTTCTCTGTTCTGTCTGTCAGGATAATATTGGACACCGCTTACTCCAGAAACATGGGTGGAAGCTGGGCCAGGGATTGGGAAAGTCACTGCAGGGTAAGTCCAGTCACTTGTGTCTGAAACCTTCAACACCAGCCTCAGTCTTTAACAAATTGTCTCTGCTTTTTGTTCCTAGATTAGATTTTCTTTCCATTATTAATATATCCAAACCAATGCACTGTTGAGTTTCATGTTTAGCAGTTTGGAAGTGGAAGCTGCTGCCTCACTTGCTGGTACAGGTTAGACGTGGTGTGTGTGTGTGTGGTGTGAGAGTCACCGTGGAGGGAGGAGGATTAACTTCCTACACACTAACAGGGAGTGGTGCAGCTTCCAGACTGGGATGATGCTCTGCTGGCTGGATGCTCTGGGATTAAAAGAATTAAAGATTTGAGGTAGTCCCAGTGATCTCTGTGTGCTCACGGGGGTCAGAAGCCATTAGAAGGCGAGTAAAGGGCCCCCTGAAGATGGAAAGTGGTGGCAGAGGTTCTCACGGATGGGAGAGGCTCACTTCTGGTTTCTCCACAAATATGTCACAGGTTTGACTCATTCCTCTTCCCAGCATGTTTGTCAGGGGTTTAGCCAATCTCCTTGGGACACCATAGTGCTGGTTGAGCCAGAACAGCTGCACCTCTTGCTGCTTTGAGCCTAAATTCTTGCTGTGACACTAAATCCTGTTTCTGTGGAAACCTCTGGAAATGTTTGGGGCTCAGATGTGCCCTGAGCTCCTCAGAGTAATTCCCTCATGTTCCCATACCCATAGTCTGAGGACCTGGGGGTTTGTAGTCAGACTTCCTGGAGTGAGCCTGGTAGAGATGGGTGTGTCTGTGCTGAGCAGGACTGTGAGAGGTAATGGGTTCTCCAAGCTCTGGCAATGCACATTAATCCCTCAGACTAAGGCTCTCTAACCTCTCGGGCAGGACTGCCTTGGTGGTTAATGCTTCTGGCTTCCTCTAACACGGTATCCTTGGAATTCCTCTGGTTAGTGCATGGCACTGCAGTCCTGTGGTGTCCCTACTGGGGCCAGACCTCAGGATGGGGTTGTGGTTGGCACCTCCCGACCTTTGGCTCCTGGGATGTAACTGGGTGTGTTTTCTCTTTTGGGTGCCCGTGTGACACCAGTGTGGAAACACAGAGACTTGAACCGAGGTAAAGCCTTGTCCCAGCCCAGGTGGGTCCCAAAGCACAGCCCAGGGGCCTGTTCCTGAGGTGCTGCTGGCACTGACGTGATGGATTGAACATGGGTGATGGGACTGTTGGACTGGAGTCGGGGCAGGAGGGTGGTGGTGTCACTGTGTCCCAGGGACTGCCAGTGGTGGTGTCACCGTGTCCCAGGGGCCCAGCAGGAATTTGCCCTTTGCCACTTGTCCCCATTTAGATGTTCCCACTGTGCCTTTTGCTGTGCTGAAGCTGTTCCATGTCTCTTACGTATTATTGAAGCTCTGGTGACTTGGAGTGTCTGGGAGCTACAGCCAAGTCGTGGATATGGGCTGGGAGGGCTTTCCTGCTCCTCCTGCATCTTAATAGGAACACAGGAGTAAAAATAACCCATCCAGTTTAACCTAGTTCAGTGCTGAAACCTTCCTAACACAGGCTTTGGAGCATGTGCAGGAATGTCATAGTGCCTTTGACCTTTAGGAAGGGAAGCAGTGCCCTATCCAGCTTCTCCAGCCACTGTCCTGGGCAGGCAGGGGGTGCAGAGGGGTCCTGCTGCTCCAGCTTTTCTCCCTGAGTTCTGAGCAGCCAGAGCTTGCTCCTGTTGCCTGTGGCATTGGTGAGGATCGCGTTGGGAGTGTTTATTTGATTATCCAGTGACCTTTTTGCATGAGTTGTCCCAAAAATCCAAATACAAAATGTCAGGAAGGAAACATTTGCATCCAGTTTTAGTCTTATTCTTGGAGTTTGAAGAGTGAAATCACTTGATTTGTGCTGAGAGTAGAGGAGCAGAACAAAAGTTCTTCCACACTCAGAAAAGACCAGGAGAGGTTTCTAAAGAGATGTAGGAGTGTCCCTTTTACTCTTCTTGCTTCATGCTGTGCTTGAGCCTCAAATCTTACACAGCCCATGGTGAGGAGGTGCAGCAGAATCAGAACCCATTGAGCTGTGAATGTGGTTTCTGACCTCCTGCAGAAAGCCCTTGCATCAAACCCTCAAAACTTTTGGGTTACAGATATGGAATTGATAGTGCATTGATCTTTTGTCCATGCCCTTCAAAGGGAAGTGCATGAGTTCAGTGTGCTGGTTTTTTAGTGTCACTTTCAGTTCTAGGTGTTCATTTGAACTGGGGTTCCCTCTTTAGTTCTGTGAGTCCCAAAGTTATCCTGTTACACTTGCCAGTCAGAAATACTTGTTTCTTGTAGTCAGGCTGTTGTGTTGTCCAGCAAGAAGTTCCCACTGTAGGACTGTGCCCTGGGATGGCTTCCTTCATCCCAGCTTCCCAATGTGGATGGAATCCTATGGTGAGGGTGCTGAGCTGCCTCTGGATGGGAGCGGGAACAGCCTAAAATTCACACTTGCCAATTGCTGGTGGTAAAAACCTGCTATTGTGGTACAGAGTGGCTCATTCTCAGCCACATTTAAGCAGCAGAGTCATTCTGTACCCACTGGAGCAGCTGCCTTGTGGTGGAACTCTTGGTAATGAGAAGAGCTGAACCACTTGGGTAAGAAAGTAACATCTGCATCTTTTATTTATTGGCAGATGTGCTGAGTGGAGCATCAGCAGGGTAGTGCTCTCAGCTCTGACCACACCAGCGCTGCACTCCTGGTTCAGAGATGCTCATAACGAATTCAGCAGAGTCATTCCTCTGCTCATCTCTTCTCCTGATGTTTTTCATGGGTTTTTCTCCCCACAAACAACTTGTGTTATATTTGGAAGTGGTGCTTCAACTTGCTAACAGCCACGGAATATGAAAAAGCAGAAGAGGGGGTTGCCAGTTGACAAGGGATCTTTTTTAATTTGGAAAGTATGGCTTGGGAAGCCACTTTTCTGTAGAGATGTGTGATGGTTGTGCGCTGACAAGTGAGAAGATGGTGATTGTACCCTGTTTCATCCTTGGGGGAACATGTGTAGGTGATAATCTAGAATTTTGTGGTCTGCTGGTAAAATGAAACTAGCAAAAGATTGGTTAAAAACACTGGCTGACCTTCGTGTGAAGTGCTGTGCTAAATGAGCCTGAGGATTGTGAATAAATCAGGAGTTACATAAGGCAGAAGGGGAATGAGAGGGCTGAGTGAAATCTGAATTCAAATACTCTAATGATTTCTCTTGGAATGAGTATTTCCCATTAAGTTAAAGGAGTATTATGAAAAGCCATGAGACTGACATACAGAAGTGGTATAATTTTAATCATACATTTGAAAATATTATTATAAGCTCTTCAACTTTTCCCTGTCAATTTTTTTGACAAGTCTTGTTTAAAAAAATAATTGTGCTGAAACTTCTGGGTTTTTTTTCTTATGGACTTCTGTGTTTAATATGAGGTTTAATAGTACTTTAGAGGTATATCTGGAAGACTAAAACCAGTAGTTTAATCTCATTTCTTTAGATGAGGGGAAGCTGAATAGGTTATCCTTGGTCATAGCAGGGGCTGGGGAGGGTTTGAGGGGTGCAGAGGAGGCAATGGAAAGATTTGTCTGATGTTGCCTGGCCATACAGAAGGGACTCTGAGGAAGGATTGCCCAGCTTTGTGGACAGGTCCAGCTCATCCTAAGCCAGTCTGGATAATAACTGTAATTATTCAACACGCTTTTCTAGATTTGCCTCTTCAAAGTTTTCTCTTAAGGAAACATTCTTCCCTCAGTGCAGCCTTGACCTGTTAAAAACAGCTCCAACACCTGTCCAGAAAGCAGATGAAAGTTTCCCTATACCACAAACTGTGTCCTGTATTAACTTGATACATGTAAAAACATTAATTCACATTTTCACAAATTCGCATATTCCCAAGACTAGGATTATCCTGGTCTTTTATGGTATCTCTGAGAGGTGAATCACAATCTAGCCTTCTGCTATGGCCACAGCTAAAAAGGTTTTGTCATGGCTGAGCTGCTCTTCAGCACTTCTGTTGTGAATCAAATAGTTCAGGTAACAGGGGGTTTAGTGTAGAACTGGAACTGGGCCTTGAAATTTCCCGCATCGTTTGTTCCTCAGGGACTGGGGCAGCGCACTCAGCACTTGCTTATGATGGGAGCGTTCAGTGCCAGTTGAGTTTGAAGGCGGGTGGCTGCTGGCCTGTGCTGGGACTGGGGCCATCTCCAGAGCTCAGGAAATAGGAGCAGCAGGTGGTTTAGGGAAGGGACATCCCTTTTGGGGCAAGTCCTTGCAGTGGCAGCAGCTTCCCCATGTAGCCTTTGGTCCTGAAGAAATGCCTTCCGTCCCCCGATTCCTCTTCCTATGTAGTAATAACTTCCTTCATGTTTGCTTGTGTTTTTAGCAAAATTTTGGCATCCTTTGAGCTTAAATGATCTGGAAGGGGGTTGGATCTTTCCGGGGAGCAGCTCTGCTGATGTAATGCTGGGAGGAGAGGGCAGGGCCATGTCTTGGGTTGCTCTTGGCAGTGCCATGTGGAGCTGGGAGCCCTTCCTGCCCCCTTGTTCCCTTCCAGTCAGGCTGAAAGCAATAACCCTGCACAGATCATCAGGGCAGTGCTGTTCCTGTGGATGAAGATGTGCTCCAAACTGATTGTGTGAATTGCAAAAGTGACACAGGGAGCAGCAGGCACAAGCATTTTGGGCTTAGTTTATCCTTTCATGGTTATATATAACTAGGTAGCAAAGACAAGTTATCGAGTCTGTTAGAAAATGCCAAAATTCAGGTCCTCCATCAAACTGTGTTTTTGTTGCCTGATTTTCAATTAAAAAAGCCCCAAAAGACAAATGGATTTCTGCTCTGACTTGCAAATTCCCTGCTGATAAATATAGTCAGCACTCCCCCCTCCAGTATCACTACGGTGCAGTTCTTCCTTGGCACATTCTTCCCTAAATCTGTTCAGACAAGGGAAAAAATTCCCTCCCAGTCCAAGGGATGAGCAGAGGGAAAGAGCAGAAGCATCTGACAAGTGCTGGAAGCTGCAGAGAGCTGCAGGTGAAGCACTGATCCCATGGCTCAGGCAGGAAATATCCACTCCCTGGCAGCCCCTGGGGATGGATCCTCATCTGTGACATGGAGCTGGGGCCCAGTCCCTGTTCCAAGGCTGTGCCAGGTGGCCGTGGGCACCACATGCTGTGTTTGCTGGATCCAGGGCCTTCAGCCTGTGGGGAGCAATAAACAGAGCTTTGCCCACTCAGGCAACTGAGATCAGTCACAAATGTGGTCGCTTGGCAGCTGCAGCTTGGATAAGGGAGCTCGAGGTTTGAATTCCAAGGTCTCGGTTCCCGGTGCTGTCACCCGTTCGCCAAATGGCTTCAGCGCGGGTATTAATGTGTTTTCCATTTGTTGGATCCTCTGCTCTCGGGAGGCAGACGGTGGATGTGTGTCAGGCCTGTGAACATGGAACAATGAGCTTCTGAGGGAGTGAGGGGTGTTAGGTTTCTTTCTGGGTTCTGGAGCTGTGTAATAAATACGAGAAAATAGAGAAGAGGCAGATGAAAATATTGAACAGGGCGTTTATTCATGAGGTGTGGAATGGCTTGGCAGTCTTACCCAAGAAATAGCTCTGAGCACTGTCTTATCTTCTTGTATCTTAACATGTCCCGACGGGAACCTCAGTGCTGGCATGGGTGAACACTTCCATGCTTGTGTTTGCAGCATAAATCACTGCAGTGGTTGTAAGAGTGGTGTTTTCTTGTGAGTTAGCTTGAAAAACCTGGGTGCTGTGGCTTTGGAAGCTGCTATCATCCCACCCATCTTCATTGCTGTGTCACAATCCAGCAGACCACAGGCAGAAAGGGAGGTTTGCTTATTGCCTCAGTGGCCTTTGGGGGAAGCAGTTGCCCCTTCTTTGCTTTTGGACATGCAAGATCTTCCCTTGATTACAGGTGGTGAGTTTGTGGGTGGTGTAGCCAGTGAAATCATTGTGCTTTCAGTGGCAGTGTTTATTGTGATACACAACCTTCTCTTGGCTTAGAATGAGCCTTTTTATGGCCCTTTGTGCTGGGTGATGGCAAAGCAGTTTTATTAAACCGGGAGATGAGTGTGTGGCAGGGAGTGCTCATGGCCTTGCACAACCTGCCTCCCTCCTGCAGCACAGCCTTAAATCAGCCCAGACCCTTCAGCCCTCTCCACTTACTGAGATGAACAGAGACAGCAGTTCTTTGCTCTGATTTCAGTTCTGAATCATCCCAGAATTGTGTTCTTGCTCCAGCATCCTCTGTGTTGTTCTTCAATCCTTTCTCAGCATTTGGGTTAGGGATGTTTTGTGCCCCAGATTGCACTACATGCCTTCCCTTCCAGAAGTACAAGGAGCTTGGTTGTCACCCTTGGCTTGTGTCTGAGAAGTTCTGAGCTCTCACTGGAAGTTTTCCATGTGATTGGGATGTTTACTGCTTGTCCTTTGCTCGTCATTTCTCCCCTGCTCAATAAGGATTAAATTCACAGTGCAGTTTTTGTATTCTTGGAAAACACTTTCTCCTCTCTGGGACTCGGTGTTTGTCACAGAGGATGATGGACATTTCAGACTCTGTTTGAGTCTCTTGATTGTTTTGACCTCTTCCAGAAATCTGACATAAACAGGATGAGCTCACAAATCTAATTCCCAAAGGACACCAGGATTAAAGGTTGCCCTTGTTTGCTCTTTGCTTCTTGCAGCAATTGGACTGACTTTGATAACGTGGTGTCATTTTTAGCCAGTGAGGAGCACCCCAGGCTTGTGCACCCGTAGAAAAGAGTGGATTTTCTCCCCCTCTCTCCTTTTGATGTACTGAATGGAGGAGTCTGAATTTTCACTGTGACAGATCTTGGGCTGTCACAGACTCACAGGGAACCCATCACTGCCAGTGCCACCACTAACTCATTCCCCAAGTGCCACATCCACATGGATTTAAATCCCTCCAGGGATGGGGACTCTGCCACTGTCCTGGGCAGCCAGTTCAGGGTTTTACAATCCTTTCCATGAAGAAATTTTCCCAAATACCCAACCTAAGCCTCCCATGGCACAACTTGAGGCTGTTTCCTCTTGTCTTGTCCCTTGTTCCCTGTGAGAAGAGCCCAACCCCCACCTGGCTCCATCAAAACAGGCCCAGGAGTGTTGAGAGAGTGCAAAATTCTCATCTTAGGAAATGAAGCTCATCTGTGAGCACAGGGACCCCTCCCTCTCACAGTCCTCAGCCAATGGGGCTGAAGGTGGATCCACCTGTGGATCCATTCCTGGAGGTGTTGAGCTCTTTACTCCAGGTACCTGTTGCCCTTCCAGAGCCTGCAGTGAGGTTTGTACAGACTGATCTTTATCCCCCAGGGCAGACCCGGTGATGTGATCCTGAAACTGCCCCATGCTGCCTGCACTCAGCTGTCTTTCCAACCTCTGTGTCAGTACCTTTTCAGGAGCAATTAAAACCCCCTGGAAGGTTGTGTCTTCCTGTGGTTGTATTTTTGGCTGTAGCATAAAGATAAGGAATAAGGAGAAATCCTCTGTGCCCGACGGCATCACGTCCCTCTGTCTGTTTTCTGTGTCCTCCAGAGGTGCTTAGATTGTGAAATTCTCCTCCAATATAGAGTGTGATATCAATCAGTCCTCTAGGATTAAATCCCACAAAGCTTGTACCTGGAGGGAATTTCTATGAAGATGTCAACACAGCAAGCAGGATTAAGCTGGTCTGTTATCTCAGTGGTGCTTATACAACTGTGCATAAGGGATACACTGAAATTTGGTTGAATTATGTTAACAATTTTAAGGATTCATCTTTTCAGTGGGAGCATCCTGTTATTTTGGAATGTCTGTTTAACAGAGAAGCTTATCTCTTGTGATAGGACAAGGAGTAGAGGTTTTAAACTAAAAAAGGACCAGGTTACATTAGATATTGGGAAGGAATTGTTCCCTGGGAGGGTGGGCAGACCCTGGCACAGGGTGCCCAGAGAAGCTGTGGCTGCCCAAGAAGTGTCCAAGGCCCAAGAAGTGTCCAAGGCCAGGTTGGAACAACCCGGTCTAGTGGAAGGTGTCCCTGCCCGTGGCAGCAGGTGGGACTGTGTCATTTTTAAGGTCCCTTCCAATCCAAACCATTCTGGAATTCTATTCCCTGTGATGCTGTTGCTGAAGGGAGAGGAGTTCTCCTGAATCTGCAAATTGTCAATGAAAACTGTTCTCTATTTTCACTGTTTAAAACCAAGATCAGTTGTGTGCTGGTGTTGCCAATGCTGGTATTTCTGGGCAGGCTCAGATGGCAGGTCCAACTGGTGCACTGCCATTCCAAGGAGCAGCATCCACCCCATGTCCAGAGCTGGAGTGTGGCCCTGAACCCACAGAGTCCTCCATGTGCAGTGGGACTTGTGTCTGATACCACATCCCTGCAGCATTAGGATTAACTCTTTTCCCAGGGTTTATTAGTTTATAGCACTGGGGGTGAAGTATTTGCTCATATCCAATCACTTTTTGGAATTGAAAAGGAGGGAATTTGGAGAAGCCTGCCTGGCCAAGTGCTCCCTGCCCCTGCAGGGCTCTGGGAAGGGGGTGGCTCTTGGGCTCTCTTTGGGTCTGAGCAATTTTTCCCAAGCTGGGAGAATGCTTTCCTCTTCCCTGAGAAATGGGGAAACCTGAAGGAGCACAGCTGGTCCGTTGGGAGTGTAATTTCATTTCTGAATCCAGGGAATCATTACAAACCTAATTTACTTTGAGATTGGGTTTTCTAAGGTGTGACTCCTATGTGAGCTGGTTGTTTTTCCCATCCCTCTGGAGGTTCCTGCTCTGTCCTCTCCACAGAGGTTTTCCCTGTTTGTGGAAGTGTTTATGCAATAACACTCTCTGGTTTGGGCTCTGCAGTCTGTGCTGAGTGACCAGGCTGTGAAGGAGTTTGTGACCTGCTCCAGAAACAAGATCCATGTTTTGGGGTGCAGAGGGCTGGGACACAACTGTGTGTTCTGCAGGATTTATCCTGTGGGGGATTAGGTGTCCTGCAGCCCTGTGGCGTGGCAGGAAATATGGGAAGCCTTTCTTGGAAGCTTATTTTCCCTTCAAAGGACGTCAATGTACCAAAGTCAGCAAGAACCCCAAACCTGGGCAGCCCCAATGGCTGAGAGCCACATTTACATGCTGGGAAAGACCCTGCTGTCATGCCCAGCTGTAAGATAAATTCTCTGGAGGAAGTTCTTTCAAAGGACAACTCACAGAGCCAAACTGAGAAGTCCCATTTCCCCCTTTGGCTGCTGTCCACGTTCCCCCTGGCAGCCAGCAGGGTGAGAGTGGCCCCGAGCATGTCTGTGTCCTTCTCCCACTGTGGCTTTTCTTGAACACAGAGCGAGGCTGACCCAGGGCTGTGCCAGGTCCAGGGGGTCAGTGTGGGGTTGGCACTGCTGCTGTTTCACGTTTGGGTGTGGCACTTGTCACCTGGATGTCACACCGTGGGGTTTCACCCGTGATGAAGTGATGGTTCAGTGTAAAACAAAGGCGTCGCTTTGCGCATGGAATATCCTCCTCCTACCTGCAAACAGAGCTCCTTTTGGCCCAGAATGTTTGTAATTCCTTAAGATCCTGATTTGTTTCCTTTGTAAACTGCCTGATTCCGTGTGCCTCGGTGCCCCTCTGGAAGGGGGCTGTCCCCAGGAGCTCGGCCTCTCCCGGCACCCCCTCGGAGCCGCTCCGAGTGTTCCTGGTTCCGCAGGGCAGAGCACGGTCATGGGGTGGAGGGGTGAGCAAGCAGCCTCCTGTTAATTTTTATTTTTTTAACCCATCCTCCCTGCCAAACGGCCTATTTTTCTGCCCCTAATGGTTTCTGCCTAACAAATGGTGTTTCTTTTTTACAGCGTTATGATCCTGGACTTGTTGTGGTGATGGTAAACTTAGCAGTGGTAATTTTTTATTTTCAGACTGAATTACTCCTTTTGTCATCAGTGCACCAATGTTAGGCTTACTTTCTCTGTTGTAGCCATCATCCTTCTGCTTGGTCTTTCATTTTCCTTTCCTTTCCTTTCTTTATGCACACTTGTCTGATCCTTGTTCATTAAAGGGTATTGCTAAGAAGGGATGTTTCTGTTTGTGTTAGAACTGCCAAAATCAGTTTAAACATAAATTTCTAATACTGTCCAAACTTGATTCCCCCCCCCCAACACGATGGGCACTAGCACTTGCTACTGCAATTTCCAAATAGATTTTGAATTTAAAAAACAAAAAACAACCCGAAAAACTTTGACTGCCTTAGAAGGCAAAAGTACTGATGCATTGTTTGTACACAGGGGTTTACCAGGGCAATGAGGCTGCATCCAAAGATCTCCATTTCTGGAGAAACAAAAAAAAAACAAAAATCCAAACCAAAAAACGCTTGAAAAAAAAATTTTAATAATTAATTGTTGGCACTTGGTGCCAGCCATTCCATTTGGGTTCACCACTTACCAGTAAATCCCTGGCTGAGACGTTATGAAAGTGATATTGCACTTAGGAAGTCATTTTTATAACCTGTCTTTGATTTGGTCCTTTTGCTAAAAATTGCAGTCACTGCTTACTGTATTATACCATTGGGCGTGAGAGAAACGTGGGCAAACCTCAATTCCCAAAGCAAAGTCAATCTGGAACATTCCAGATCAGTGTGATCTCTGATTTTGGACCTGATGGATACCTGCCCATTGAACTCCTGGGCATAGCAGCAAAACCGTAAAGTAACTCATTAAATGTATTTATTTGATTTATTTCTGAATAAAAACCACGCCTCTGTACTTTAAGGTTCAAAAGCCCCTCTGGGGCTGTGGCTTTGGCAGGAATTCCAGCTGATGCTGGCCAAGAGTTCCCACCTATCCAGGTTTTCCGAGATGTTTTAAAGACTTTAACCTTTTGCACGTGTGGATGGCAGTGGAATCTTTTTGGCACGATTCAAAGCTGTAGATCTTTTAGCCCAAAGGTATAATACCTGTGTATGTGTGTATAACAAAACAGTTGTTTACACCAAACAAGAGCAATAATAAGGGAAGTAAACATTCTGTTTTTTCACTCAAGGTATGCACCGGAGAAGGTAAGTACTCTGTTCAGTGGGTTACATCACAACCAACAGTGCCAGTTGTGATGTAAAAATCAATAATAATAATAATTTAAAATAAAACACCAAAAAAAAGCTGTGGTAGTAAAGTGCTTGTCTGCCCCATTTTGCTTTGTTTGGCTGGTTATGAGTGGATTAAAGATATGTTTTTAAAAAAAAAAATAAAATTTCCAGCATAGTTTGATTAGTTCAAAGTCAATTTTCTTCGCAACTAGTCCTTTTCACAGCTTACAGGTGACACAGCAGTGCCAGAGCATCCCTGGGGCTGGGGGAGCAGGTGCCTCACCACCTGGCCACGGACAGGTGGCATTCCTTGCTCCCGGGGAGGGACAAAAGCCAGTGGGAGGGACACTTCCACACCCTTTACAGGGGAGTGCTCGTGGATTATTGATGAACCAGAGCAGTCAAACACCTTTAACAGCTTCTTCACTCCTCTCAGAGGATGAGGAGCATGTCTGGCCTGATGTGGAAGCCTTTGAGGGAACATGAACCACAAGAACGTTTGACGTGGCCCGTTGATGCTGAGCAAACGCCTCTGTGGGTCCTGGGGGCGCAGGTTTGGCTGTAAGCTGTGAGAATGGCTCGTGTTTGGTTCACTGTAGCTTTCTGGTCTCTGCACTCCAAGGCAAGATCTCTAACCACCCAAACCCAATGTGTCCACGAGCTGTGGTGCCGGGCTGGCGCTGACAGGGCCTCTCTGTGTGTTCCTCTTCCAGGCAGGACGGATCCCATCCCTATCGTCGTCAAGTATGATGTCATGGGCATGGGCCGGATGGAGATGGAGGTAAGGCCACCTCATCTGTCCCCTCCCCTCTGCATGGCTCCTGGGAGTGGGGGGAAAGGCAAAACTGAAAAGTTTAAAAGTGAGGATTTGGCATCAGAGATAAAGAGCAACTTGCTCTTAAATCAACACAGTAAGAAAACATTTCTCCTCGAAATTCATCCTCTGTTTATCCACGGGGACCTGAGTTCCGGGGTCTGGAATGCTCCCCAAAATCCCTGGGCTCTGGGGTTTCCCCTCCCCAAAGCTGAGGCTGCCACTGGCATGGACAGGCCCCTCCACCTCACGGGGATTAATGACCCCTTTTGCACAGGGAAAGTGAAGCACAACATGCAAAGATTCTGTTCCGAACCTCCTCATTTTTAAGCTGTGCATTCTGGCAGTGGGTAGTGCAAAGTATTTATGGGACAAATTGCATCTCTTCTCTTCTTTTTTTTTTAAAAAAATAAGCTCGACTACGCCGAGGATGCCACAGAGCGGAGGCGAGTGCTGGAGGTGGAGAAGGAAGACACCGAGGAGCTGAGGCAGAAGTACAAGGTACAGAAAGGGGGCATCGACATCAGAGAGTCTGTGGGCTGGTTGGGAAAAGATTCCTGCTGATGGCACTGATTTCTCCTCCTTAGGCTGCAGTAATGGTGGCAGGAATGAAGTGTTCTTGTGTTTTGTCATTGTTGAGATGATTTATATTTTAACAAACTGGTTATTCACTTCCTGGCATTAACCTTGGTGTTTGTTTAGATGCTGGAGAGCTCCAGGGCAGCAGCAGGGCTTTCTCCATGTGCTTTGCTCTGTTCTGGAAAGGTTTAGGGTGAGCAGGACGTGTCCTTCCCTATGCCCAGGGCTGACAATGTTTTCTAGTGAACCTGCCACGTTGTTGCTGCAAAATCTGCAGGTGTTGGAGGGGCTGGGAGGGAGGAGGTGTGTTGTGAATGAGTAGTGCATTAGGATATTATTGCATAAATCCTGCTTAATTTGGGAAAGTAGGACATGGCTCCACCTTGGAGATATCAATGGGCTGTAGCTCTTTGGAAGAATTGCTCAGGCAGCATTAAAGAAATATAAAATTCCCTATTTCCAGGGGGTTTACAAAACCTATGGGGTTATTTTATGAGCCAAAGGCTGATAACAATGAACCATGGTGTTGGGATTGAGCATGACGTGCTGGAGCATTTTTGGATTAGCTGGACCCGGGTTCTCTGCTGGTCCTTTAATCCAGTCTTCCTCTTCCCAGCCCATACAGCCCATCAGGTCTTAGCAAAGCCTGCTTGTTCAATTGTCCTGAGACTGGGGGAGGACCAGAGCTGAGGAAGAGCCCAAGACATCTGAATGAAGTGTCAGAGTTGCATAAATTTTAATTTTTTGAGAAATAATGGAAAAGTAGTTTAAATTCCATTAAAATTAAACATAACCTTGGCAAATCTAAAATTCCATTTCCCCAGCTGAACAGTTAATTCTGCAGGCAGTTTGTTCATCTACAAAAATTTATAGCCTACTCTCCTCATGGGTTTTTATTTTTTTTTGAGCCTTTTTTTGAGCTCAGTAAGTGAACTGCAGGTGTTTGGGTGCCCAGAGGGGCTGTGGCTGCCCCATCCCTGGAAGTGTCCAAGGCCAGGTTGGACGGTTCTTGGAGCAACCGGGGCGGGTGAAGGGTGTCCCTGCCCATGGCAAGGGTGGCACTTGGATGGTCTCTAACATCCCACCCAAACTGTTTTAGGATTCTGAAGTTCTGAGGTTTGCAATAATCTTTTCAAACACAGATGAACGTGTGTTGCTCTGAGCTCTTTTCTCTTCCTGCCCTTACCCAGCACAGATTTTTTTCCAGGAGCTGTGGAGCAGCAGCAGTCTCTCCCAGCTCCAGTGGGTTTTTATTATCATGCTTCATCCTTACCCCTTGCATTTTGGTATTAATCTGTGAAAAATCTCTGCAGTCCTTATTTTTGCATTGCTCCACAGGAGCCCATTATGTAACTGTGCATCCTGATTAGCCATTCAGGGAGCCTCAAAGGAATTTGGGATAACTCTGCAGCCAAGAAGCAAGCCATAAATGTTCTTTAATTCCCTCCTTTTTTATAGATTCTGATCACTCAAATGGCTGGGTTTCATTGTTTAGCCACAGGATGCTTGCTCAAAAAAACCTACACATGGTGCAGGAAGCTTGTTCTGGGATTCAGAGGAATGTTAAACCTCCGTGTTCTGTGGATCTCACACTGCTCTGTTTTCCTTTCTTGTCTTCCTGGGGACCTGCTTCAGGCTCAAACCTTCAGATTTGTTGATTTTTTTTCTATTTTCTCCTTAACAAGGGCATCTGGTGATAGATGGAAGCAGGAAGTTGCAATACATCTCTTTTATTTAGAAGGTGAACAGTGCTTTAAATTGAAAACAACCCCAAGCATTAGCACAGGAATTTTTCACATATTTTTTTCTCCCCTCCTCAGGTGTTGAAATTTTTTACGTAAATTTTGCATCACATAAAACATGCTCAGTAATGTTCTTTTAATGCAGTTTTGATGTGGTAACTGGGAGGTAAACCATATCGCCTTGAACAAGATCTGAAATTAAAAGAAAAAAGTCGTTCACACTTTATCTTTCTTAAATGTTTGCTGCCTCCTCTTGCCAGGCAGGGAAGCTTCCCATGAGAAGTTTGTATTGAAGATGGAATCTCTTAAACCCTTAAGTGCCTTTTCTCTAATGTCAGGCTATTTTTTTTAATATAGTTCTCTTTATTTCAGTTGAAGTGCCTGTGGTAAATGTCTATTTGGGGTGTGCTGCTGCAGTTGGCTTTGGGATGCAGCATTTGCAGCTGGTTTTGAGTAAGAAGCAGCATAAGAGCTTCCCCCTTATCAGTGTAAACCCACCCCATGTGTGCAGAGAGGGGATGTTTTATTAATTCTGCTGGTGGGGCTGGGACTGAACCAGTCTGGCAAGGGGAGGCAGCTGCTTTGCCCTGGGGTTCCTGTGTCTGGGGCTCAGGTGCCTTTCAGAGCCCCCAGGAGTGTGTGAGCTGTGTGAGCCCTGGGGACAGGGCTGGGGAGCAGCACAGGCTCCTCCCAGCACCTGGATTGCCAGCCAGTACAGCCACCCGAGGGACTGGGATTTCCCCAGAGTCCCAGAGCTTTGTGCCCACCCAAAACCTGTAGCTAAAGAGTGCAGAATGTGCCAGTCCAGACATCACCTCTGCCTGGAGAGGTTTTCCACCTATAAAAATGTTGAATTATAAGGAAGTAAATCCTGTCTGCTGCCTCCAAGGTGGTCTCTCTCCCCCTTTTCATTAAAGGCAGCTCCCTGTGCCCACTGCCAGTGTGATCACTGTGTTTGGGATCATCCTGATGGACAGCTTTGCTCCTGGGAAGGTTGTACTGACTGGGAATCCACTGGAGTGGGTTGGGTGAGCAGGGATTCCCAGCTGGAGCTGCATTCCTCCCTGCTGAATTCAAGCACACAAACCAAGATCAAGCAGACAGCTGTGGGCACTCAAATGGAGGAAGCACCAGCATGGGAAGTTCTCAGGTTCTGTTCCAAGGGCAGGGAGGATCTTCCTGGGTTTGATGTGTGTCTGTGCATCTCACGTGATGCCGGTGTGTTTGTGGGTGAGCTGGAGGCTTTGAGCCTCCCCTTGGAGCACAGACAGTCCACAGGCTCTCCTGAGGCAGAGCTGCCGTCCCTGTCAGCACTGCAGGCCTTGTTTTCAGTCTGTTTTAGTGACACCTGTGCTCTGATGAGGTGATGTGGTGTGTAAGAAATGAAGTTGGTGTTGCAAAGTTGTGGAATCACACCTCTAGATTAGCAAAGACTGACTCAGCTTAATGAGCTGGGCTCAAGGCCAAGTGCCAGGTCCTGCTCTTGGGTCACAACAACCCCATGAAGTACTCCAGAGTGAGGGAAGAGTGGCTGGAAAGGGCCCTGGGGGTGCTGGTGGCAGCAGCTGGAGAAGAGCCCTGGTGTGCCCAGGTGGGCAGGAAGGCACTTGGCCTGTGCCAGCCACGGTCCCAGACTGTCCCCCTGTGCTGGCACTGCTGAGGTCACACCTCGAATCCCGGGGGCAATTTTGGTCTACTCACAACACGAAGGACATTGAGGGGCTGGAGGGAGTCCAGGGAAGGGAACAGAGCTGAGGAAGGGGCTGGAGCAGCAGGAGAGGCTGAGGGAGCTGGGGGGGCTCAGCCTGGAGGAAAGGAGGCTCAGGGGGGACCTTCTGGCTCTGCAGCAACCTGATGGATCCAGGCAGGGATTGGACTCTGCTCCCAGGGAACAGGGACAGGAGGAGAGGGAACGGCCTCAGGCTGGGCCAGGGGAGGGGCAGGTGTGACAGCAGGAGGAATTTCTCCATGGAAAGGGTGGTCAGGCATTGGAAGGGGCTGCCCAGGGAGGTTTGGAGTCCCCACCTCTGGAGGTGTCCAAGGAAGGACTGACCATGGCACTCGGTGCTCTGGGCTGGGGAGCAAGGTGGGGATCAGGCACAGGTTGGACTTGATGGGCTGGAAGGGCTTTTCCAGCCTTAATGATTCTGTAATAAAGATCATCATCAATGTACAGTTTTTCTTAGCAGTATTTTTCCTTAAAGGACTAACTCCTCATCTTCCAGTGTGTTCTACAGGACATTTAATAGAAGCATTTCTTTGTTAATTTTTCAGGATTATGTTGATAAGGAAAAGGCCATTGCCAAGGCTTTGGAAGATCTCAGAGCAAACTTCTACTGTGAACTCTGTGACAAGCAGTACCAGAAGCATCAGGAGTTTGACAACCACATAAACTCTTATGACCACGCTCACAAACAGGTAACCCAGTGCTGGTAGCACAGTTCATCAGCTTGATGTTCATCGTGGTGGTCTTGTCTCTGGTTAATACTTGGAATTTCCCTGGTGTATCTGTTTTCCTTTTATCTCCAGGAATAGGTGTTTTATGTCACTGGGTAAGATTTTTATGCCCACCATTCATTTAAAAATCCAAAACAACAAAAAACACCCAATCCATGATTGGCATCAAGGATCCCCAGTTCTGAAAAACCCACGGGCAGGAATGGGCTGCTGTTAAACTGGGAATAGAACATGTGGATATGGATGGCTCCCAGTTTGCTTTTAGCACAGTACAGCTTTGGGGAGTGTTGATACACCATGTGTGAGTATTTTAGTACTTCAGTCTGTGTTCTGTTAAGTTACTGAAAACAGAGTAGGAAATAATGGGCTGTGTCAAAGGAATCCTAAAAAAGGAGCACTTCCCAAATTCTGTAACCCTCAGGGAAGGCAGATTCACAGTCTGGCTTTGTTCCCAATGTAGGGATGTACCATAGTGTTCACAGGGCACTTCAACGGTAAATAATAAAAGTTCATGTGTTAGCCTGATCTGTTAGAGCACTTAAGCTGCTAAATGAGATGTAACTGCACAGCAGACAGCAGTGTTGGGCTCAGAGGAGGGTTTGGATGTTCCTAGTCATAAATTCTAACAACACACTCATTAAAATGCTGATACCTCGTCGAGGATGTGCTGTAGAGTACTAGAGCTTGCAAAATAGCAGTGAGTAACAGCTTAAAGACAGGAAAATGGCATTAGAGAATGATTCTTGTGTGTGTGTGTGTATTAAGTGTAGGATATGATAATATTCAAAGTAGATTCTCTAAGGGAGTCTTACTAGGAATTCTCATGGCAGGGCAGTTTGGGTTCTGTGGTGAAGTTTGGTTTAGTAGAATTAAGAGCAGAAAGTCCTTCACTCACTTTGTATTGGGCCAAGGGGTGTTTTGGCACAGTCGTGACACCTGAGAGCTGTGAACGTCACCTGAAGGTTTCCATCAGTCAGCCTGGCTGGAACTCGAGTGCAATGACCTGCATTTCTTTAGGAGGTGGAGGGACCTGTTTGTGTCACATTCTCAGTGTGCTGATGCACCATAATTACATCAACTCCTGGTCAAACCCTCGGTGACTAATGGGGACTGACATGAGCTTGGCAAGACCCAGAGCTTTCCCAGCATCTGGAGATGCTGTGGAGGAAGAAACAAACCTTTGGAAGCAACCACCCCTTGTTGATGTAAAAGGAGTTGTTAGCAGGAGTGACCTGAGAGAAAAATGTCTTGTGGACACACAGGGTGGGGTCACCTTCTCATCAGTAGCAAGAATTTAGGGGTTGCTTGGTACTGCTGGTTATTTTGAAAGGAATTATGTTCTTGGATAACTCATCCATTGCAGTCACTTCGGGCAGGCTTTGGAGAAAACGAGTCTCCAAACTCTGGCTGCATCACCCAGCATTAATTTCTAGTTACAGAGGGATTTAATCAAAGAAGCAATCATGCTTTGGTTAGAGGAAAAACTGCTTGTCCATCTTTGTGTGGGGCTGAAATGTGTGTGACCCCGTTGGGTCTGTGCTCAGGGAGTGAACATGAAACTCCTGAGACATAATGAAGGTGAATCTGCATAGAAACTTTATCTCCCTGCTGTGGTCCCCCTGCTCAAGGGAGGCTCATTTCCAGCAGTGCAGTCTGAGTTTTAAGGTAGCTTAATTAAAAAAAAAGAAGCTGTGCTTTTTGTATGTGCGTGTTGATGTTTCATATTTTGCTTCTTTGGGCAAGAAATAAGATTACAGACAGGGGAGCAAAGTTGTTGAGGAGAAACATAAAACTTGTCTTAAAAGTAGGCCACTCATTTGGCTTCTTGGAAAGATGAGCTGCTACAGTGTCTTAGTTACAGCACCTGGGTTGGTGTATGTTATCTGCAATATTTTGTCTTCTCAGTGGTCGTTTTTGAGGCAACAGAGCTCATTTTTCCCTTTTTTTGGGCTCGATTTCCCCAGGATCATTTTTGCTTTTAAGTATTTTTAGTTCCACATCCCCTGACGTTGAAGTGTTTGCTTATCCCTCTGTGGTGCAGCGAGCCACAGGCTGTCCCTGTGAATAGATGTTCCATCCTCAGATCCCTTTCCCCTCCCGAGTTATAAAGACACTGTCTTGTATTCCAGGAAGGAACTCAGGATTATTGCCAAACAGGGATGATGGGTAAGTGTATTGATCCCAACCGGATAAATTTTGGACCCACCAAAATTGTGTCAACACCAAACAATTAAAGGGGAGGTTTATTCTCATTATTTCCTGACTGTCCTGGTTTTATAGAGCCATTTGGCTACATCTGAATCAACTTAAACACTGAGTTTCCACCCAGAAAGGCAGAATTTCCTTCCCTGGGAAAACAGCCTTCCATTTATTAGCACAAACTATTTTCAGTCACTGTATTTTAACCACCCTGTTGGAGGTGTGCAGTGTTGTTCTCAGCTTTGTTTAATTAGGTTGATAGTTGAGATGAGAAGAGCAGCTGTTTCAAAGGCCTGTAACCCTCGGGTCCCTCTTGGGGAAGCCAGAGGACTGAAAGCAGCTGGAGTGGGTGCAGATGGCACTGCAGGAGGGACAATAAGCTCAGTTCCCTCACAGATACTTCAGTGAGCAACTGGAAGAGGCTGTAACAGTGGATCTCATGACTTGTTGTACTCTGGAAAGTTGCTGATGTGTTTAATGGTGGGGTTTTTTAGCTGTAAGGTCTTGATTTAAAGGCCTGGTAGGTTGGAAGGGCCCTGCCTCTGATGGTGTCCAGTCACAACTGTCCACAGAGTAATAATTAATAATAATTGACATGCAAAAGGTGGGAAATGTAGAAAGAAAACTTCTACAGCTGGTGAGGAGCTTGGGTAGGGAATATGGATCGACTGTATCCCAGGAAGTGTCTAAGGCCAGGTTGGACGAGGCTTGGAGCACCCTGAGCTAGTGGAAGGTGTCCCTGCCCATGGCAGGGGTGGCACTGGATGGGCTTTGAGGTCTTTTCCAACCTAAACCAGTCTGTGGTGCTGTGATTTTTATGCTGCTTTTCAGTCCTGATCCTTGGGAGCTTCCACAATCCTCGAGCACTCTGGACTCTGTGGGAATGTGACCTTAGGGCATTACATGTGAGTGGGCCCTTAATTTGGTTTGGGGTTTTGACATCAGAATGGAAGCTTTACGTTAGGTTTGTGTGAAGATGAGGGTAGGTCCCCTTTCCTGGGGCTGTACCCAGCCTGTGCATCCTGTCAAACAAACCTGGGTGTGCAGGGCCCAGCACTTGGAGGTGTTACGGTTGGAATGACCTCGTGTGTGAATTTTGCAGCATTTACAGTCAGCTTTTACTCTGGGGGGGTTTTAACAAGCCAAGAACCTATCGAATCTCACACCCAGGCACTCCTTTCCTGCTCATGTCCCTGCTGAGGGGTTGAGCTGTTTACTGAGTCACTGACCCAGCAGAATCAAAACATTCCCCTCCCGCATTCCCTGTGAAAAACAAACGTGTTCCTGTGTGAACCTCTGCCAGGTTCCCTGGGAGAACATAACTAAGACTGAAATGAAGGCTTTTATGTAGCTTTTTTTCACCCTTCCTAAATGTGTGGTGTTTTGGAGGTGTAGGTGATTAATTCTGCATAGATTCTCTTTGTGAAAGGACAAAGGGAATGCATTTCCATGAAGAAGTTCTTTGGGAAAGAGGGTGGAGCCAAGAACAGAAACTATAGATCTGCAGTTCTCTTTGTGCCCCAATTATCTGCATCTTTACTTCTCATGCCGAGGGGGAGGGATTTGCTAAAGCACAATAAAATTACTAACACAGGCACTGCTGGGGTTGTTGAAGACTTGTAATTCCACACCCTGAACTTTCTGGTTTGGGAAGACTTGGACTTGTGCTTTCCAAAAACTTGGGCTTCCAAGCACAGCTTGAATGGAGAAGATTGAGGAGAGAATCTCTGAGGTACTCAGTGTTACACACAGGAGGTTCTTCTGCTGCAGAAGTGCTTTACCCTCAAAAAACCCACCAATTAAGCTGGAGGAGGACTTTGGACAAGGGCCTGGAGGGACAGGAAAAGGGGGAATGGATTTAAACTGAGGGTAGGTTTAGATGAGAGATTAGGAAGGAATCCTCCCCTGGGAGGGTGGGCAGGCCCTGGCACAGGGTGCCCAGAGAAGCTGCCCCAGCCCTGGAAATGTCCAAGGCCAGGTTGGACGGGGCTTGGAGCAACCTGGGCTGGTAGAAGGTGTCCCTGCCCATGGCAGGGGGTGACACTGGGTGGGTTTTAAGGTCCCTTCCAACCCAAACCATTCTGTGATATTTTTCTTAACCCAGTTCTGCCTGTTCAGCTGCTCATTTGCTGATGACAAGCACTTAGACATGGAGAACGTTCAGTAAAATCAGTCCTCAGTGGACATGGTGATTCCAATATGATTCCAGGGGTTGCCAGGCTCCTGCAGGGCACAGCTGGGTCATTGGGTCATCTCTGTCACATTAGCATATTTTTTCCTAAGTGGAAAATGTGGTGTCAGGGAGGAAATTAAGATGAAATAAAACAGAATTTGCAGGCCATTTCCTCTCTGCTCCTTTTCACTTCATTAATGAGCGTGCAAAGAATGTTGATTACCAAAGATAAGCCAAGCTTGTGTTCTCACTTGGATAAAACAATGAAGGTTGCCATCCTTTGAGCCTGTGTTCAGCTAATGGTGTCATTAACTCCCAAAAGCCTTTGTGGCAAAGAATCAAGCAGACATCAAAAGTTCAGAAAGCCAGAAATGTGCTGGCATGGAATGAGAAGCACATTATTATTATTTTATTTAATGAGGATTGGCAGAGAGACTTGAGAACAATAGGAGGGGAGAAGTTGGCTCTGATGCCATAGGAGCTGCCTCCTGTCTCAAGCCCTGTGTGTGGATCAGGCCTGACTGTCCCCTCAGTATGAGGTTTGGCAGGAAAGTCTCAAATCTTCAGGTCTGGCAGAGGACTTTAGGATTGTGAGAATAACTTTGTCTCCTTCTGCTCTGCAGTTTTAGGCCAGGGATGTCTCCCAGCGGGCCTCAGTTCAGTGATTCTGTGGGACTTTGTCACCTTAGCTGGGAAAATACTTGTACTGCTGGTCCTGCAACCCAGTTGGGTTCTGGGGAGGTCTCACCTGGGACCATCTCACCAGCAAAATCTGCTGTGCTGTTTTTCAAGGCCCCAAGGCTGCCAGAGCTCAAGGAGTGCTTGGACAACACTCTGAGACGCATGGTGGGATTTTGGGGTGTCCTGTGCAAGGCCAGGAGCTGGACTGGATGGTCCTTGGGGGTCCCTCCCAACTCAGGACATTCTGTGGTGATTCTGTGGTTTTCCTGTTACTCCAGTTCCTCGCCCCCCTTTATTTCCCCACTTTGCTGTGCCTGTGCTGGGCTCTCTGGAGCTTTCCAGAGATGCTGCAAGGCAGCTGCTTTAAGCTGATTTGCAGAGAATTGGAAGGTGATGGTGGATTTTACCGATTTGGCCCCTCCTGAGCCACGCAGGGATCGGGAGATAATCCCTCACTGTGGCCTCTTTGTGCTGGAGTCCAGACACAGCTGCAGATTTGGTAACAAACCTGCTCTTCAGGAGCTCTGTTTGCACTCCTGTGGAAACGTAGAGATGATAATTTTGTTAGAAACAAGGCTGAAAACTTAAAATACTCTTCTTTGTTACAAAGCTGAGGGGGGTGGCAGCTATTAATAAAGCACAGGAAGGCTGGGGGTAGTGAAGTGCTGCTTCCAGCATGTGGAAATCTGGAAAAACTTTATGTAATACCTGGTGATTTGTGTCCTGATGTCCTGGTCCCTGCACTTAGTGGTGTGGCCCTTCTGACAGCTGAAGCAATAAACCAGCAGAGTAATACTCCTTGACTTTATTGTCATTGTCATCCTACAGCTTGAAAATACATTGCTGCTTGGATAAACCTGCTTCCTCAGAAAATACACTGCCTATGGAGCAAGAAATGCCTCCTAATTTTGCAATCTTATAGTAGCATGAAGCTTGAGTTTGATTTAATGCAGGTGGGTGGCTCTAATCCTGTTGGAAAAATCAGTCTTGCTCAGCACTTTGGGAAGATTCAACAAGTCAGGTTTCACCCCAAGCAGATGGTTTTCCAGGGCTCCTTTTGGAGGGGAGATGCTCCCTGAGGATGATGGAGTGGCTGTGTTAAATCCTTGTTTAAAGCTCTCTGCTGTGCTGGGGGAAGGGGCAGTTCTGTGGCCATCCAGCCTCCCTCACACCCACACACATGGTGCGATCCCAAAAGGAATTTAGAGATTTTGGAGGATTGGAATAATGAATGTTCGCCTTGGGATTAGATGGGAATTTCTTTAGTGTAAGCCGGGCTTAAATATCTGTTTAGTTCAAATGACTTTCTGGGAAGGCTGAGGCCTGGAGTGTGTGAGAAGCATTGCAGTGCTCCATGTGCTCCCCTCACCCTGTGAAATTGTACCTCAGGCCTGGAATTGTTTCCCCCCAGTCAGGACTGGGGGAGGAGGGTGGGCAGGCTGTGGTTAACTGGTTATCCACTCTTGGAGTGGATGAGTGACTGGATTCAGGAGCATGCTTTAAACAATAAGTGAGGTGAGAATTACAGGATATTTTGGAAAGTTCTGGCTATTTTCAGAGTTCCATTCCTGAGTTGTTTTTACAGATGAGCAGTTTGGGTTCCTGTTTTTCCCCCCTCCCCACCCCAGGATACATTTATTGAAGACAATACAGTCCAGGCAGGTCTCTTGCAAACTTGGGAGTCATTTCTGATGATAGGTGCATTGTTTTAGGTCAGTCAGGGAAGCTGAGCTGTGTTATATTACATATTTTATATTCCCAAGGGGCTGGGACAGTGCATTTGTGGAACTTTTCTACCCTGTACTTCCCCCAGCAAGTCCCTTCTTCCTTCTGGCTCCTGTGTGACAAAAAGAAACTCAGCCTTGAGATCTCTTAGTCCTGTGTAAAACCAGACCAACTTCTCCCCAGTCTGAGGAGTAACAAACTCTCAAGAGTGTCAACACCAGGGTCAGTGGTTTGTCATCCTAAAGGGCCCAGGTCTGGGTGTAGCTGGGAGCGGCTGTGGTGGATATTGTGGAGTTACAGCACTTTGGGGTGGTTCATTTGCTTCACACCTCTGATCTGAGAGTGGGAGGTTTGAGGCAGCAGAGACATGCAAAGGTCAGCATTTAAAAATGGGCATTTAATTCTGTTTGCATTAAAATTGCCATGTACTGAGGGCAGGAGAGCTTGGGGGCAGCTGCATCATTCCCAACGACTCTGAGCCCAATTTGTGTCCCGGGAGGTGATCAGGGGGGTTCTGAGTGCACCAGAGCACCTTCCTCTTGAAAGGAGAAGGTCACAGTTCATGTCTGGTGTAAATAGCTGGGTCATATTTTTTTCCAAATGGATGAGTGATCTCGAGACTTGGCACCAGCCCCCATGAAATAGTTTTGTCAGCTGTTGGTGGCTGTAACTTCCCGGAGCATTTCAGACACGCTGTTGAAATCAGCATGAAAAAGCCGATGGCGTTGCTTTAGCCCATCTCGTTGGGGCTTGTTTTTTTTCCCCCTCCCTCTTGGAAAAAAAATTTACTCTTCAACTTTTAACATACACCACAAAACCCTTGAGCCCTTTACTTGTCCTGGTGAAAGTAGCTCTGCTGTTCCAGGTGGGATCATTGCTGTGTCCGTGCGTGTCCGTGTCTGTGTCCCCCCCTCCAGACCCCCAGCCCTGTCCCGTAGCTCCGCTGGCTCCGCTCCTGCTCTGTAGAGTAGCTGGCACCACACACCCACAGCTCTCTAGTAATGCTTGCTTGTGGTTTGGTTTTTTTCTCTCTTCCACTCTTGTTATATTTTTACTTTCTTTTTTTCTTTGCGATGTGACGTTTTCAGCTGATGTATTGAAAGCAAACCCTTCTAATTTTGGAGCCCAGATCACAAGAGTGAGTTTCTTTCTACTGGTGTCTGTAGCTGTATCTTCTTTGTGTGTCTTCCCCTCTGATTTTGGTAGCACTCAACCTCGTTTAGTAAATACAATTAGGTAAGAGAATCCTCTGTCCTGTCCGATCTTCCCCTTTTTCACAAAGCAATGTTCCCTTTACATTGGGCCAACTTAATTCCTCTAATTTGAGCTTTGGGTTGGTTTCCAGATCCACTGTTTCTGTGTGTGGCAGGCTGACTCTGCTCCAGGAAAGAGGCAGAGTCAGCCAGCCAGAAGTATTTAGAATTCACCAGTGATTTGTACATCCTGTACGAGAATTGTTCCAAAGTGACTCCTGCTCCGAGTCCCATTAGTCTCTCAGGCCCTTCATGAAATGCCTGAAAAACATGAAACTTCTTTGAAAAGCTGAGTACAGGATGCATTCTGGAATTGGGCCTTTTGAAAGGGTTTTGAATTGTGCACTGAAAAAGAACAATGAGTCCCTTTAGGGTGGTAGAGGTCTGTCTTTGCTGCTTTCTGTTACTTCAACTTCTGTAGAGCACTCTTAAAAAAATGTTATGAATATCCACATATATTCCAAGGAAAACCAGCAGCCTCTTCTCCTAGTGCTCCAAGACAAGAACTCTCCAAAATGTTCTGAAGTCTTGGCTGTTTATTCTCTATTAGAACTGGCTACCTAGACTTCCTCAGTGTGTCAGGGTGTTTGAAATCCCTTGGGATTGGGTTTATTCCATCATTATGAGATTTCTGGGGAACTCAGTGCTTCTCCCCCCCCCCAAGAAACCCCCCTGCATTTAGAGTAGTTTGTTTCTTGAGAGACCATCTCAGAACTACTGTCAGGAAAGCAAGTAACTGGTTGTGGTGTATGTTGTATCCTTGATTTGCTTATGGAATCATTTGCATGGGATTTTTGGCTCCTTCTCCAATGTAATTGGTACATTGCTTTTGTCAGATGTCATTCCTGGATAACTCTGGCACCAGCTAATCCCTCCTGTCCTTTGGCCCATGCTCCTCAGACTCGTGTCATGCACTGTTTGTCAAGTACATCTGCACCCTGCAAGAGCAGCAAATAAACAATCCTCCTTTTTTTCCCCTTTTCCTTCCAGAATTTGCTTGTTGCTTCGAAATCAGCTTTGTTGTCCGTGCTAAAGATAACCAGTAATTTTGATCGGAAAGAGATATACACAGAACTTGAAGTCCTAGCCAAAAGTGATCAGTGGTTGTCTTTTCCTTTAGCTGCTGGGAGGATGGCACTGTGCTCCGTTGGGTTTGTTGAGCTAAGATGTTGTTGCTCCATCCTGGCTCAATAAATGTCCCTGGGGAGGGGCTTGACACTGTAATTTCCAGTGCTACAGCAAAGAGATGCTCTTGGACTAAACCACAAACAGCTTTGATCTGATCCGTTCCTGCTTTCTTTTGCCTCAGAGGTTGAAAGATCTCAAGCAAAGGGAATTTGCTCGCAATGTCTCGTCGAGGTCACGGAAGGATGAGAGGAAGCAGGAGAAAGCCCTGCGGCGCCTGCACGAGCTGGCTGAGCAGAGGAGGCAGCCTGAGTGGTGAGTGTTGGGTGGTCCTAAGCCCCCTTGGAGCATGGAGGGTGCAGCCCTGCGCTGTGCTGGCATCCCTGCTCTGGAATCCTGAAGGGCAAAGCTTCATGCTGATGTTTGAGCTCATGCTGTGATTTTAGTAGGAGTGAATTCACTAAACAGGTAATCCAGAGCATCCCCAAATGGCTTTATCCAGCAGTACAATTTCTTCAGTTATTTAATGATACTAAAAGCTCCAAGAGGCTGTATAACGCTGTTTTAGTGCACATGTCTGGGTGTAAGTGCACTTGAAATGTGTAGGACTGTCTCATCTGAAGCAGGAGTGCCACCCCAGAGGTACATGGACTCCAGTGAGCTGTTTCTCTCTCTCCCTGTTCCCACAGCGCTCCTGGGAGTGGGCCCATGTTCAGAACCACCACGGTGGCTGTGGATGAGGAAGGTGGAGACGACGACGATTCTGCAGCCAACAGCGGCTCCTTCATCCAGACGAGTTCTGGCCAGGCTGCAGAGATGACAGGGGACAGAGGCTTCCTGAGCACTGGGCAAGGTGGTGGCACTCTGATGCCAGGCCAGATGCCCTCCCAGACAGCACAGGCCATCAGCTTTGGCATTAAGAGCTCTCTGGGAACTCCCCTACAGAAGATCGGGGTGTCATTTTCCTTTGCGAAGAAGACCCCAGTGAAGCTGGAGACCATCGCTTCTGTTTTCAAGGACCACGTGGAAGAGTCCAGTTCCGCAGATGGGGCAAAAGGTGATGAGAGGGGGTCCTCAGAGGCTGGCAGCCTGCAGAAATCTGGGGAGGGCGAGGGCACCAATAATTCCGATGGCAAGGCAGAGGATGATGAGCAGCACGACAAGGACGGTGGGTCCCTGGCCAGCACCTTATCGAAACTGAAAAAGATGAGGAGAGAAGATGGACCAATGGCCGTGGAACCAGAGTACTACCACTACATCCCCCCAGCCCACTGTAAAGTAAAGCCCAATTTTCAATTCCTGCTTTTCATGAAGTCTACCGAACAAATGGAAGCTGAAAATGTGAATAAAAAAAACATAAATGAAGTGAAAAAGGGGAGTTCCCCCAAACCCAAACCCGGCAAGCACACGGAGAAAGCTGCTGAGAGCACGGGGCAGCAGAAGGAGCAGAGTACTACTGAAACCACAGCCCAGCAGGGCAAAACAGAGCCAAAAGACGTTGTGGAGAATGAAAGTCCACACGAGAGCAAACACCTTCCGGAGAGCAACCTCCCTGAACCAGACACTGCTAAAGAAGCTGCTCTGCCTGCCCCGGGCTGCAGAGATGGCTCTGAGGGACCAAAGCACCCGACAGGACCTTTTTTCCCAGTTTTGAGTAAAGATGAGAGCACGACACTGCAGTGGCCTTCGGAGCTGCTCATCTTCACCAAAGCCGAGCCCTCTGTGTCCTACAGCTGTAACCCCCTGTACTTCGACTTCAAGCTCTCCCGCAACAAAGATGCGAAAGGGAAAGGGGCAGAGAAATCCAAGGAGGCGGGGGGGCTTTGTAAGGACAACGCTCAGAGCACGGAACCTGGTGAGGTGGGCAAAGCCAAGGAGGGTGAAAGTGTAGGCAGCAGTTCTGCTTTGAAAATGGAGAACAAGTCCCAGAGCAAGCAGGAGTCTGGCCCAGGCAGCATCGGTAAGGGAGAGGGGGAGGACAGCGGGAAGAGCATAGCAGGGAAGAGTAAATCGGGGAGGTCCCATAAACACAAAAAGAAAAAGAAGCACAAAAAGTCCAGCAGACACAAACGCAAACACAAGGAGGAAGCTGAGGAGAAGGGCCGGAAAGCTGACCTGGGGGAAGAGAAGCCCAAGAAACGGAAAAGGCACAGGCACAAAAAAGGCAAATCCTCCCTTTTGACAGAGCCGGACCGGGCGCTGAAACCTGAACTGTCTGAAGACTGCAGCCACTTCCAGAAGAAAAAGCGGTGCTCCCAGGAGTCCCAGAGGAAATCCCTGTCTGCCGAGGAAGGGAGCAGCGGGAAGAAAGAGGACGGGGGTAACTCCTGCCAGGAGCACGGCAGCAAGAAACACAAGGCTGACCCGCAGCAGGTGCCGGCTGCGCGGAGGCGATGCCCGGCCATGCCCCAGGGCCGGCCCGGCCGCCGCAGCCGCCAGAGCAGCGGCGACTACGACAGCGACGAGGGCTCCCACGGGAAGCACTGCCGGCAGAAATCCCCGTCCCAGTACAGCGACGACTACGACTCCGGCAGCGAGCGCTCCCGCAGCCGCTCCCGCTCGGGGCACAGGCACTCCTCGCACAGGTCCTACTCGAGCAGCTCCGACGCCTCGTCGGGGCACAGCCGGTACAGCCGCCGGCGGAGCTACTCGGACGACACCTACAGCGACTACAGCGAGCGCTCGCGCTGCCGCTCCAAGCGCTCCCAGGACTCGGAGGATGACTCCGACTACAACAGCTCGAACCACCGCTCGAAGCGGCGCAAATACTCCTCGTCGGAAGATGACTACAGCTCGAGCAGGAGCAGGTCCAGGAGCCGGAGCAGGAGCCGGAGCCACCCTCGGGGCAGGTCAAGAACGAGGAGCCGCGGCAGGAGCCGCAGCAGCAGCTGCAGCCGCAGTCGGAGCAAGCGGAGGAGCCGCAGCGTGACGGGTCGGAGCTGGAAGCGGAGCCGCAGCTACAGCCGCGACCGGAGCCGCAGCACCCGGAGCCACTCGCAGAGGTCCCTGTCACGGAAGGGCTCGCGGGGCCACGAGAGCCCCGAGGAGAGAAGGTCTGGCAGGAGGGACTTCATCAGGTCCAAGATCTATCGCTCCCAGTCTCCACACTATTTCCGGACAGGCCGAGGTGAAGGATCGCTGCTGAAGAAAGAGGATGGCAAAGGAGAGGATCTGAAAGGATCTGGCTCTCTCTCCCAGAACAGCAGTGGCTCTGGCACAGGGCGGGGCTCGGAAGGGGACTGCAGTCCTGAGGAGAGAAACTCTGTCACTGCAAAGCTGCTCCTGGAAAAGATTCAGTCCAGGAAGGTTGAGAAGAAGCCCTTTGTGGCTGATGAGGTGCTGGCGGGGGCAAACAAGGTGGGCATAAAGCTCAAAGATCCTCCCCAGGGCTACTTTGGTCCGAAGCTTCCTCCTTCCTTGGGCAACAAACCAGTTCTCCCCTTAATTGGGAAGCTGCCAACAGTGCGGAAACCGAACTCCAAGAGATACGAGGAGTCTGGCTTGGAGAGGGGCGAGGAGCAAGAGCTGTCGGATGCTGAGGATGGTTCCCAAGGCATGGAGGAGGCTCAGTTGGCTGGGCAGTCTCTCCTGGAAGATGTGGTGATGGTCATTCAGGACAAACCTCTGGATGAGCAGAAACGTGATGAACCTGCCGTGGAGATGCCGTCGATTCCCCTCGAAGCGCCAGCGCTCCCCGAGTGCTTTGGCTCCGGAGAGCTGGTCATGTCACACAACTTCCTCTCGGATCCGAGTGAGGGCGACGGGCTGGAACCCATGGATGGGGGCAGCCAGCCGGTCCCAGTGGAAACCAGTATGATGCCCTTAGTTCCAGATGTCGAGCACTTTCCTGGCTACGTGCCTCAGAGTGGGGAGCCGAGCATGGAAGGGGATCGGGAAGGGGGAGAAGATTCCTCTCTGGCCCCGCTGGAGAGCCAGCCCATCACTTTCACCCCGGAGGAGATGGAGAAGTACAGCAAGCTGCAGCAGGCGGCCCAGCAGCACATCCAGCAGCAGCTCCTGGCCAAGCAGGTCAAGACCTTCCCCGCCTCGGCAGCCCTGGCGCCGGCAGCGCCCGCGCTCCAGCCCATCCACATCCAGCAGCCGGCGGCGGCCTCGGCCACGTCCATCACCACGGTGCAGCACGCCATCCTGCAGCACCACGCTGCTGCCGCCGCCGCCGCCATCGGCATCCACCCGCACCCGCAGCCCCTCGCTCAGGTCCACCACATCCCCCAGCCCCACCTGACGCCCATCTCCTTATCCCACCTCACCCACTCCATTATTCCAGGCCACCCTGCCACCTTCCTAGCCAGCCACCCCATCCACATCATTCCGGCCTCAGCCATCCACCCGGGCCCCTTCACGTTCCACCCGGTCCCCCACGCTCTCTACCCGACCCTCCTGGCCCCGAGACCCGCGGCCGCCGCCGCCGCCACAGCCTTGCACCTCCACCCCCTGCTGCACCCCATTTTCTCAGGACAGGACTTGCAGCATCCACCCAGCCACGGCACATGAAGGACAGAATGAAGGAACCTCGGAGTTTTGGGAAGGGGTTGGAGTCAATCCAGTGGGCGGGTGAGGCCTGAGCATTTCCTTTCACTCTTGAGCAGCCAAAGATGCCGGAGGCTCGAGGGCTGGGTGGCAGCATTTCCATATCCACTCCCAGGGATGTCTCGCTCCGACACCTCCGTTCCAGAAGAACCATTTCACCTGCAGACCAGCGAGACGCTCGAAAAGGCTTTTTTTTTTTCTCCCCTGGGTTCTTACACTTGGTCATCTTCCTTCTGCCGCCTTGTATATAATAAATGAGGTCTCATCCACACTAATAGGTCTCTAAAAATCCTTTTAATGAGGTCATCTAATTAAAATAGTCAGCATGATTGAGTCCAGCGTGTAATCGGCGGTGGAACATTCAGGAGCTGTCGGCTGCAGATCCCGGCCAGGGCCCGGAGGCCTCGGTTTTCAGGCATTGCAGGAGGTTTCTTGGCTCCTGTCACTGCACATGTGAGGTTTTTCTTGGTGTGAGCAGCAAAGGTGGAAGTAAGATCTTACTGTAAAGGGGAGAAGGAGCCATGTGTGTGCCTGGAGCTCCCATCCTTCTCCATCCTGCATCCGCATTCTCCTGCGCCAGGACCACACCTGGATATCCTGGACTGGAGAGAGGTTCTTTGGGGTTGGGAATTCAGTCTGGGCTTTGACCACTCTTCTCCTGAAAAGGAGGGAAAAAAGAAAGAAATCACTCTGACTTCCATCTTCTGTGGTGTTGGGAAAGAGGCACTGGGATGGGAGAGAGAAGGAAAATCCTGTTAGGAATTGAAGCAATACAGAGGCTGGGGGTGTAAAGAAAGTTCTTTCCTCTGTAACACTGATGGTTTCCTTATTAATTTATAGGATTTTTTTTTTTAATGTAAAGAATTGCACTGAACTCTGTAAACAAAGATGCTGCTTTTTGTAGCTCCTATCAAAGGTTACATTTGTAGTATATCGCAATAATATTTTTTACAGCCAGTTCTTAGTGGTACTTGTTCTGGTGGCTTCTGTGTAAATATGTTTGCTGTAGGTGACCCAAGACACTTGTAAAGGTTCAATTTATAGTTTCAGCTAGATGCAGAACAACTAAGCATGTATATTTTATCAAGCTCATGTATTTTTGAAGTTTTTATGTACTATAAAATGTAAAAAAAAAAAAAAAAAAGCTTAATTTAGAATTTTGCAGAAGTTAAAAAAACCCAACAGGTGAGACTTGGGCACAGTGAGGGGTGTGGGGGCAGTGGTGACTCCAGCAGGTGCTGCGCTCCTCCCTGCCATAGGAATGGGCACTGGAGCAGCGTGGGCAGCACCAGGAATTCAGAGTGTCTCCCAGAGTACAGATAACCCTTTTTTTCCCCTGTTTGAAGTGGTGAGGGGCACAGGCTCCTGGTGCAGGAGGAGTCTTGGCACGGTTTCCATCCCACACCCAGGGGTGAGCTGGGCATGCCCAACATATTCCAGAAGGGATTTCCCAGTTCTTCCCAGCACTGCCCGTGTCCCTGTGCTGTCACAGGGGATGGGTCACTGCTGTCCCTGCCCACTGCAGGGCCCCTCATGTCACAGCAGCTGTGGCACGTCAGGTGGCTCTGTAGGGTGGGATTCCTTGTCCCCATCCCCTGCTGGAGCACAGCATGAGACTGGGCAGAGTCAAAGGATCAAAACCCCCTGAGCTTCCTCACTGTGGAAATGAGACATTGGAGCAGGTCAGAGTGACACGAGGGTCACAAAAAGGGACTCAATTTCCTGTAAATACCAACAATTCAGTGTTACTGTCAGAGCTGAGCTTTGTAGGGCCTGACCCCGTCCCGCTCCCTCACGCTGCGGGCAGGGGTTGTTTTTGGACTTCCAGGATAGCGCTAAAATAATTAACCTGTCATTACTTAACGAGCATAAACAGACTGTATTTAACTTTGTCACATAAGATATATATATAAATATATATATATGCTGTAAAATGAGGGGGAAAAACCTTTCTAATAAACCAATGATTTGTGGAAAAAAAAAGTGTAATGTGTGGAGCTGCTGCACCCTGTGGCTTTGTCCTGAAATAATGGTGTGGGATGCTTTGGTCATACTTTTAATTGGAATATTTTGCTTGGAAGATTCCTGTGTCATCTCACAGTGGCCAGAAGCCAAGGTGGGAAGGGCAGCAGCCCCTGCCTGTGGGGGTGATGTTGCTTCTTCACACTCTGCCAGCAGCAACTCGTGGTGGTGTTGGGGGTCTGTCAGCCCTCCCATCCCTTCTTCATCCCCCACTTCAGGAGTTCCTGACATGGGCTGCAGCCTTGTCTTAGAATCATGGGATTGTTCAGCTCGGAAAAGCCCTCTGAGGTCATGGAGTCCAGCACTGCCAAGGCCACCACCGACCCCTGTCCCCAAGTGCCACATTCATGTGGCTTTTAAACCCCTCCAGGGATGGGGACTCCACCACTGCCCTGGGCAGCTGTGCCAGGGCTGGACAGCCCTTCTAGGGAAGAAGTCTTCCAAATATCCATCCTGCCTCTCCTCTGTCCCAGTCTGAGGCTGTTCCCTCTCCTCCTCTCGCTGTTCCCTGGATCCATCAGGGAGTTGCAGAGCCAGAAGGTCCCCCCTGAGCTTCCTTTTCTCCAGGCTGAGCCCCCCCGCTCCCTCAGCTGCTCCTCATAGGAATGTCCCCACCGTGGTCGAGCAGTTCTGGGATTGCCCACATCTGTGCCATGGGATTTTGGGAATTTTGCCCGTAGGGTCTCTCCTTTCCTAAATAAAGTCCTCGTTTGGTTAAAGGCAAAAAATCCGAACCCCACTGAATGCTGCCGGGGTGGGGCACAGGGTGGCCCTGGAACAGGGTGGCGGTTGAGCAATGGTGCAGAAGTGCTCCAGGAAACTGGAAATTAAGTAACTCGGCTGGAAAAGGAATTGTATTTGCTTTGAAGGGGCCTGGTGTGGGCTCCAGCTGGGTTTGGGTGCTGCTGCCAGCCGGGGATGAGACCTCCCGAGGAGGAGCAGCTGTCCCTGTGCCCAGTGTCCTGCTCTTTCAGGGCACCGAGCTGAGCTGGGCTCAGCTAAACCCTTCCCACCCCTCAGAGCTCTGCCCCAGCTGTTTTCCAACTGCAGCTGTTCCAAAGGGCTGGAGCAGACCCGGTTCTGGGGCTGTGTCCCCCCTCAGGGGCCAAAGTGCCATTTGGACACAGCAGGGCAGGTAGGGACACACCACCCTGTGCCCCCCAGGACTCCCCAGGCGACCCCCCTGTCCTGCTTCCCACCTGCAGCTTCAGAGATGGAAAGGATGACAGCCCTGTCTTGGATGGATCACAGGGAGATGCTCTGGGGCCTCTCCCTGCCACCAGCTCTGGGTGGGCACGAGGAGCCCCTGAGCAGCCTGAGGGTCCTGAATTAATTGAGTTTAAATTAATTCGGCAGGTGGGTTCAGGCTGCTGTCCAGGCAGGGCTGAGCCCCTGCAGCTGCCACAGGCATGGCTTGGCTGTGGGGCACGGGATCCTCCCCTTGTTCCCTTGGCTGTGCCCCCACCCAGCACCCATCCCCTTGCCAGAGCTGTTTTCCTGCACAGGAGCTCCACTGGGAGCATTTTGGGGTGTCCCTGCCCTGGGGAAGTGGGGAGAGGCAGTTTAGGGGCGATGCCCAGCGCTGGTGGGGCCAGTGCTGTCTGCTCCATCCGGCTGCGGAGGGGACACTGGGGACAATGAAGGAGCCCCGTGTCCTGCTGTCCTCCCCCCTCCCCGTCGCGTTTCCGCTGGCCGGGGCTGCACCCCGAAATAGCCCCCCTGAGATCGACACCCGAAATAGCCCCCCTGAGATCGACACCCGAAATAGCCACCCCCAGCCTGGCACCCCAGGGCGGGCTGGATTCGGCCCCGGCGGGAGGTGGGTGGTGGGCACAGACTGCTGTGCTGCCCCCCCTGCCATGGCCGTGCCCCCCCAGCCCTCCCGTGTCCCCTGGTGGCACTGCCACCTCCTGTCCCCGCCCTGGTCCGGCCACACCGGACCCAGCGCGTCCCCCCGACACCCCCGTGGCTCCCGCAGGAGCGGATGTGCCCTCGGGGGGGCCCTTCCTGTGCCCCCCATCCCTGCTGTCCCCGGCCCCAGCTGTGTCCTCCGAGATAAGCCGGGACGGCCCCGGGACGCGGCGGGGCTGTGGCCACATTTTGGGGTGGCGATGGGGCTGCTGCGGGTGCTGCTGCTCCTCGGGGGGCTGCACCTGCCCCCCACCCTGGGGCTTCTCCAGGAAACCCCCACCGAGTTCGCGGGACCCCCCGGCAGCTACTTCGGCTTCGCCCTGGACTTCCACATGAGCGAGGGCAGGTAGGGACACACCGGAGTGCCGGGGTGGGGCACGGCACCCGCCCCCCACCCCAAAAATGACACCCGCGATGCCCCCCCAGGCCCAGCGTGGCCGTGGGTGCCCCCCGTGCCAACACCTCCCAGCCCGGCGTGGCTCAGCCCGGCGCCGTCTTCCTCTGCTCCTGGTCCTCCAACGAGACCCACTGCCAGCCCCTCCCCATCGACCCTGCGGGTACGTGGGGGCCCTGCGGTGCCGGGTGGGCACGGTGGGGGTGCCACCCTCGCACCCTGCCCCTCTCCCGCTCCCCCAGGGGACGAGTCGCAGCTCTGGGGCACCGTGGAGTTCCGCACCTACAAGTCGCACCAGTGGCTGGGAGCGTCCGTCACCAGCTGGGACGGCAACCTGGTGGTGGGTGCAGCCGGCGGGGGGGTGGGTGGGCACCCTTGGGTGGCGGCGGGGTGGGCGCCCACCTGTGCCATCCCCGTGGCCAGGTCTGCGCCCCGCTGCAGCACTGGAACGCGATGGAGGGGCACGACGAGGCGTTCCAGACCCCGACGGGCACCTGCTTCGTGGCGACGCCGGGGCTGCAGCGGGTGGTGTGGTACTCGCCCTGCCGCGAGCAGTCGATGGCCAGCAGCTACCGCCAGAACAACTACGGTGAGGGGAGGGCTGGGGGGCCCGGGGGGTGCCCCCCACCCCCTGTCGGTCTGACCCTGCCCTGTGCCCACAGACCACGACAAGCGCTACTGCGAGATCGGCTTCAGCGCCGCCGTCACCCCGGTGAGAGGGGGCTCGGGGGGATCTGGGGGACTCGGGGGGCTCAGGGGGATCTGGGGGACTCGGTGTGGTTCAAGGGACTCGGGGACAGCGTGCCCGGGGTGCCTCACGAGATGCCCATGGGAATGCTGCCAGGGATGCAGAAGATGCTGGCCAGGATGGTACCTGGGTGGGGTTATCAGGGTGGGGGTGCTGGGATGGGGATGCTGGAGTGGGAATTCCAAGAGGAGGGGTCCCAGGACGAGGAGGACAGGGTGAGAGATGCTGGGATGGGGGTGCCAGGACGGGGGATGTTTGGGTGGAGGTGCTGGGGTGGAGAACGCTCGAGTGGGAACACCAGCATGTGGGATCCTTATTGGGGGGGTGTTTGAGGTGGATCAAGCTGGAGT
>JAWWTY010000076.1:3921864-3933195 GCA_035222235.1 Margarornis squamiger
GGATGCAGGGTTGGGGTGTGCAGGGATATGGGTGTGCAGGGATGGGGTGTGCAGGGATGGGGGGATGCAGGGTTGGGGTGTGCAGGGATAGGGGTGTGCAGGGATGGGATGATAGAGGGATGGGGTGTGCAGGGATGTGGGTGTGCATGGGGATATGGGTGCAGGGATGGGGGAGGTGCAGTGATGGGGGCGTGAAGGGGGTGCTCCTACCCTGCCCACTGCCTGCCACTGCCTCTCCCTCCGTGTCCCTATCCCTATTCCCACATGCACCTCACTCCCTTCCCCACCCTCTCTGGGGAGCCCTCACCCCCTGGTCCCCATCAGTCCCCCCATTATCCCCATACCCTGGGGAGTCCAGCTGTGTGTGTGTATTTTTGGGGCCCCCCCATCACCCCTCCTCTCTCTCCACCTCGCAGTCTACGCCTCCATCAGCCTTTACCTGCTCCCAGAGCGCCCTGCCACCCTCATCCTCTACGAGGACCTGGTCCAGATCCTCCTGGGATCCCCAGGTGAGCCATGGGGGTGGAGGTGGGTGGCACTACGGGCACCTGTGGGTGCTGCCACCCACCCTGCTCCCCCCTAGATGAGCCATAGGGATGGAAACAGGTGGGTGAAGGTGTCATTATGAGCACCTTTGGGTGCTGTCACCCACTCTGACCCCCACCTAGGTGATCCATGGGGATGGAGGTGGGTGGGGGTGTCACTATGATACCTGTGGGTGCTGTCACCCACTCTGACCCTCCCTAGGGTGATCCATGGGGATGGAGACAGGTGGGTGGGGGTGTCACTATGAGTGCCTGTGGGTGTTGCCACCTACCCTGACCCTCCCCAAGTGAGCCATGGGGATGGAAACAGATGGATGGGGTTGTCACTATGAGCACCCCCAGGTGCTGGCACCCACCCTCACCCCCTCTAGGTGAGCCATGGGGATGGAGACAGGTGTGGGGGGGTGGTGGCACCATCTCCCCCAGGTGAGCCCCTGGGATAGAGAGGGGTGGCACCACCGGCTCCCCCCGGTGCTGCCACCCCCGCTGTGCCCCCGCAGGTGGCCGTGGGCAGCCGTGGGCACAGTTCCCTCGGCGGGCAGCCCGCCTGCCCCGCAGCTCCACGTACAGCCAGCTCGCCGCCTCCCTCACCGCCGCCTCTGGCCCCAGCCTGGCCCGCGCCTTCCCCGCCTTCCTCGGGGCCGAGCAGGACGGCACTGGTACGGGGGGACACTGGGGGCTTGCAGGGACGGGGGGACACTCCTTCCCCGTGGTGTCACCCCCTCTGGATGTGCCCTGCTTGTCCCCGCAGCCAATGGCACGTGGCTGGAGCTGGCGCCGGTGGCGGCCCTCAGTGTCCACCTGTTCACCGGCAACGGGACCGAGGTGCCGCTGGCCGGCCCCGTCCACCTGTCCGTCCCCCTGGCCCCCGACGCTGCGGCCGTGGTGGCCACCAGTGTCCCAGCCTGGAGGTTTGACCCCAAGAGCGGTGAGTGCTGGGTGAGGGAGGGGGTGGCAGAGGGGTGACGTGGGTGGTGGGGGTGTGGTGGGGGGTGTGTGATGAATTTTGGGGGATCTCAGCCCGGTGTGTGTGTCCCTGCAGGGCTGTGGGTCCGGAATGGGACGGGGCTGATCCGTAAGGAAGGCCGGCAGCTGTACTGGACATTCGTCTCCTCCCAGTTGGGATACTGGGCAGCGGCTCTGCCCTCCCCCAGCACAGGTAAGGTGACACCCGTGGGTGCCCCCAGTCTGGGTCCTCGTGGCCCTGGGCACAGGCTGCCTAGGGTGGGAGTGGTGACAGCACCCTGGGGTGCTCTTAGTGGGGTGGGGGTTCCTCCTTTGATCCCACTGTCCCCAGGGCTGTTTGTGGGGGTGTCATTACCTTGGGGTGTTCTGGTTGGGGGTTATCTTTGCCCCCCTCTCACCCCCCTGTCCCAGGGCTGTCTGGGGGTAGTGGCAGCACCCTGGGGTGTTCCGGTGGAATGGGGCAGGGGGGGGTTCCCCTCTAACCCCCCTGTCCCAGGGCTGTGTGAGGCTGGGGGGGAGGTCACAGAATCCTGGGGTCTCTGGGCTTCTCCCTCTGATCCCCCCCATTCCGTTGGCACCACACTGGGGTGCTCTTGGTGATGGGGTGGTTCTTCTTCTGACCCCACCATCCCAGGGCTGTCTTGGGGAGTGACAGCACCTTGGGGTGCTCTTAGTGGGGTGGGGGTTCCTCCTTTGATCCCACTGTCCCCAGGGCTGTTTGTGGGGTGTCATTACCTTGGGGTGCTTTGGTGGGGGGGTTATCTTTGCCCACTTTGGCCCCACTGTCCCCAGGGCTGGTGGCAATGGCAGCAGGTGTGACAGACATCACCACCTACCACACCATCTTCCTCCTCACCATCCTGGGGGCCCTGGCCCTTCTCGTCCTCATCCTCCTCTGCCTCCTCATCTACTACTGCAGGTCAGCACTCCCAGACCATGGCAGGGGGTGGGAACAGAACACACCTCCCTCCCCACCCAGACATTCCAAGTGGGAATGGGGGGTCAGCACGCACTGTAACCCCTGGGTGTCCTGGGGGAGCATTTCTTGGCATCCCTGGGTGTCCTGTGGTTATGGGGAACATATGGCAGCTGTGAAGGGGGTCACCACCTCCCAGCATCCCTACTGATGGCTGTGGGGAGGGGGCACCATCCTCTGGCACCCCCAGGTCCCCTCTAGCTGGATTTAAAGTGGGGGAGGCCCTCTTGGCACTCCTGGGTGCCCTACAGCTGGCTTTGGTGGGGATACACCACTTCTTAACACCCCTGGGTGCCCTAGAGATGATTTGGGAGGGGGTACACCCATCCTCAACACCCCTGGGTGACCCAGAGCTGGATTGGGAGGGAGGGACACCAATCCTGAACACCTCTGGGTGCCCTTTAGCTGAATTTGGATGAATATGACTCCCCAACACCCCTGGGTGACCCAGAGCTGGATTGAGGGGGGGACACCAATCCCCAGCACCCCTGGGTACCCTCTAGCTGGACTGAGAGGGGGGAAACACCCATCCCCAACACCCCTGGGTGCCCCGTAGCCGGCTGCAGCCCCCTCCTCCAGCTCCCTCCAGCAGACGAGGAAGGCGGGGGTGGGGTTTTGGGGGACCCCGCACCCACGGGTGCCCCCCCAAATGTCCCCCCCGCAGGCGGCGGTGCCTGAAGCCGCGGGCTCAGCACCGCAAGCTGCCGCTGCCGGGGCCGCTGGACGGGGCGCGCCGGGACCAGGCGACATCCGTGTCCCAGCTGGACCTTCTGTGCGGGGGCAGCCACCTGGAGACGGCCTCCTCGGGGGGCGACACCGACCTGCCCACGCCCAGCCTGCCGCCCCCGACCCGCGAGCTGACCCCGGCCCGGCCGGACTTCTTCCAGCCGCCGGCCCCCGCGCAGCTCCGCGCCGGCCCCCGCGGGACCCCCGCCGCCACCCTGGCCCCCCGCCGCCGCCAGCCCCCCGCCGCCGAGGACTATGGGCGCCCCGGCGAAGCCTTCGGCCTCAGGGCCGCCCGCTCTGTGGACGGGCTGCAGCCCCCCGAGGAGCAGCACCCCCGCGGGACCCCCGCCTTCCCCCCGCGGCCCCCCTCGCCCTCGGGCTTCTCCCGCTATGGGGGGCAGCCCACCGAGCACCCGCTGCCCGAGCCCCCCCCCCCCCCCCCCACGCGGGCCCCCCCCCGCCCCCTCCTGCTCTGCGGACCCCTGGACCGGGGCGGGGGGCCCGAGGATGTTTACCGGGGGGTGATGCCCACCCTCCTCATCCCCGCCCGCTACATGCGCCTGGCGCCCGGCGAGCCGGAGGGACCCCCCGAGTGCGAGGGGGGGTCCGGCTCCACGGCAGCCACGGCCGCCCCGCAGCCCCCCCCGTCCTCGGGGCAGCCCTTCGAGGAGGGGGAGAACTGGGGGGGTGCCCGCGGCCCGCCGCCGGTGAGCGGCTCGGTGGCCATCCCGGTGCTGCTGGACGGGTCGGCGGTGGCGCAGCTCAACGGGGAGCTGCAGGCGCTGGCGGGGCAGCAGCTCCTGGAACTGGGGGGGCCGCCCCCGCCCCGAGCCTGGTTCGTGTCCCTGGACGGGCGCTCCTCCCAGGTCCGGCATTCCTACATCGACCTGCAGGGCAGCGAGAGGGGGCCCGGCCCCGCGCCCCCCGCCCGCCTGCCCCGCGCCGCCGGGGCTGGGGGCGAGGACGGGGGGCCCCGGCCCCCCCTGCCCGCCGCCTCCCCCGAGGACAGCTCGCTGGCCCCCCTGCTGGAAGCGGGGAGCGGGGGGCGGCGGGGCGGGGGCAGCGGCCGCAGCAGCGCCAGCGAAGCCCCCCGAGACTCCCTGACCAGCCCCGAGGAGGAGGCGCTGACCGAGGCGGGCGATGGCGGGGACGAGGGGGGCGACCGCAAGAGCCCCTGGCAGAAGCGGGAGGAGCGACCCCTGATGGTCTTCAATGTCAAGTGAGTGTGGGGAGGGGGGCAAGTCCCGGGGGGTGCTGGGATGGTGGGTACACTGCTGCTGTGTACCACCCCACCACCACTGGCCTCTCCTGTCACCATCCCATTCCATCACCGTGCCATCCCGCTGCCATCTCGTCCCACCACCATCCCATCCCATCCCACCACACCATCACTCTGTCCCATCAGTCCCATCGCATCACAATCCCACCCAGCCACCATCCTGTCCTTCCACCACCCTGTCCTGTCACTGTCCCATCCTACTGCTGTGCCATCCCATCACCATCTTGTCACATCCCATCCCACACCATTCTGTCTTACTACTGTCCTCTCCCACCACCACCCTCTCCTGCCACCATCCTGTCCCATCACTGTCCCACCCCATGACAATCCCATTCAACCACCATCAAATCCCACCACCACACCATCCTGCCACCACTGTCCCTTTTTGCCACCATCCCTCCCTGCCCGTGTCCCTTGCCCACTTCCCCCACTGTCCTGCCAGGGGAGGGGGCAGAGGAACCACCCCCAGGCCACCCGTGTCCCCATCTATTTGGGACCCCCACCCTGTGCCACCAGGCTCTCCCACATGGGGTCCTGCTGCCCCTGTCCCCTGTGTCCTCCCCCTGACACGACCTGTCATTTGGGGAGTGAGAACTGCATGTTCCATGTCCCTCCAATCCTGAGCCACGTCCCTGTTTGTGTCCCTGCAGGACAGGGGGGGCTGGCACTGCCCCCCGAGCCAGCGGTGCCTCCAAGCTGCCGTAGGAGCCAGAGGGGTCCCTGTCCCCCTCCCCAAACTCATCCCCCTTTGGATTTTAATCGTGTTTCTAAACGTTTTCTACGTGGTGAGGATGAAGAAGGGCCAGCGGGGGCCAGGCTGGCAGTGGAGTGGGACATGGGGACCCCCCCAGGTGCCAGGCTGGGCAGGGAGCTGCTGCCTGCACCTGCCTGCACGTCCTGCCTGCTCCTTAGAGGCATTAATATATTAAACACACAAAATCCCCCCCGGCTCTGCCTCCTGCCTCCGTTTCCCCCCCGCCAGGAGCCAGGGATGGGGTTCCTCCTAGAAACCGTTTATTGGGGTGGTGGCACTCAGGGGGTGGGGGACGAAGCCCAGGGACCTCAGAGCAGCTCCCTGGGGCGGGGTGAGGGCAGGTCCCAGCGCTGGGGGCTGCAGCCCCAGCCCCCCCTGGTGCAGTGGGACCCCGCGGGGCAGCAGTGGCGGCCGTCGGAGCAGCAGGAGCCCTGCGGAGACAAACGGGGTGAGGGACGGGGTGATGCCACCCAGCCCCCCGCCCTGCTGTCCCCCCACTAACCTGGGCGAAGGGGCAGCACCCCCAGGAGGCCCCCCGGGCCCGGCAGCACTGCTGCCCACTGCGGCAGGAGCTGGTGGCACTGCAGGGCACGGGGGCACCGGGGTGGGCGCCGGCGGCTCGCAGAGGGGCGGGGGGCACGGGGGGTGCCCAGCGCAGAGGGGTGGGTGCCCCACGGGGGTCTGCAGGTGCTGGCAGCAGCGGGGTGGGTGCCAGCAGCTTCTCACAGCTCTCGGTGGCCACGTTGCAGGTGTAGCCCTGGGGGCAGCAGTGCTTGTGGTCCCCGCAGCAGACGGCCTGGGGGGGACACGAGACAAGGCTGGGAGCAGGGGGGGACACAGGTGTCCATGGGACGCAGATGTCTGGATACCTGGGGACACAGGTGCCCAGGTGGCAGGAACCCAGGTGTGTTGGGGACCCAGGAGTCTGGGGGATCCAGGTGTTCAAGTATCCAGACATCTGGGTGCTACCCTTATCCCCCCTCTGGATCCCCCTGTCCCAGCAGAGCCCCAGAGACTCTGCCAAACCCCATCCCCCAGGTGCCCACACAGCCTCCATGGGGGTGTGAGAGGTGCAGTGACAAATGTGGGAGTGTCCCATGTCCCTGTCCCCCCGTCCTGCTTGTCCCCAAAGGGCCATCCCCCACAGTCACACTCTGCCTGAACCCCTCCATTCCACCCCCTACCCCTGGGACACCCACCCCACCCTGAGGACCCCCATGCCCCAGGGACCCCCCGGACCTGCTCGAGGGGGCAGCACCCCCAGGTGCCCAGGCTGAGCCTGCAGCAGGTGCTCCCATCGGGGCAGCTCATCTCGTCGTCACACTTGATGTCCCCTGATGTCACTTGTGCCCCCCGGGGCAGCGCCGGGATCTTTCTCACCCAGGGCTGGCGGGTGCCCCCCTCCTGCAGGCAGCTGCCTGCCTTGGGGTCGCAGGTGTAGCCCTGGGGGCAGCAGTGCACGTGGTCGGGGCAGCAGACAGCCTGGGGGGCAAAGAGAGGGGGGCTGAGCACAGGGGATGCCCCCAGGGACCCCCAGCTCCATGCTGGGCATCCCCAGGGGACAAATGTGCCCCCTCCTCTTCCTGCTGTCCCTAGACCTGCCCCGCCCCAGACTGGCCCCATCCTCACTTTGAGGGGGGCAGATATGGGGACCCCCTCAGGATGTTTCTCCTTCTCCATGGGACACGTGAAGGTCCCACAGCACCCTCGTGTCCCTGAGCATCCTGGTGGCTTTGTGTCCTTCCATCACCTCCCAGTTTGGAGCCCCAAGCACAGACAGTCTGACAAAGGGCCAGCAAAGGAGCTCGGTGTCACCCCCAGCCCTGTAGGACATCAGGGGGTCGGAGCCTTCTGTCCCCCTCCTGGGGGAAAGAAGACATGTGTCCTCACCTCACCCAGGGGACAGGAGACATCTGCCCTCATCCTGCAGGGACCAAAGGGACATCTGGCCTTGTTCCTCCCAGGGGAAAGGGACATTGGCCTTTGTCCCACCAGGGCACAGGGGAGCCCCCACCCTACCCCACTGGCAGGGGTGGGTCTGTTGGGGGTGGTAGGAGGTGGCCACGTCCCGCTGAATGTCCCCATGTCCCCCATCCAGCTTCTCCAGCCACTTGAGACCCGACATCCTCCCCTCCAAGGTCCCCTCCCCAGGACCCCCAGGGATCTTTGCTCCCCTGGGTGCACCAAGGCAGCCCCCCACCCCCTGGGAACCCCAACATGTCCCTGTCCCCACAGCGGGGTGTCAGAGCCCCCCCGACCTGCTCGAGGGGGCAGCACCCCCAGGTGCCCAGGCTGAGCCTGCAGCACGTGCTCCCATCAGGGCAGCTCGTCTCGTCATCACACTTGACGCTCCTCGATGTCACTTGTGCCCCCCGGGGCAGTGCCGGGATCTTCCTCACCCAGGGCTGGCGGGTGCCCCCCTCCTGCAGGCAGCTGCCCCCCTCGGGGTCACAGGTGTAGCCCTGGGGGCAGCAGTGCACGTGGTCGGGGCAGCAGACAGCCTGGGGGGCAAAGAGAGGGGGGCTGAGCACAGGGGACCCACCCAGGGGACAAAGTGCCCCCTCCTGCCTGTTCCTGCTGTCCCCAGACCCCACCTGACCCAGCTGTGAGGGATGGGGGATATGGGGACCACTCTTGACACCCCCCCATCAGAAGGTCTCTGAGCATCCTGGTGGGTTCATGTCCCTTCATCACTTCCTGCCACTGGAGCCCCAAACTGGTCCCAGTCAGCACAGGGGGTCTGACTGCAGGGGTGTCAAAGGGACCCGGTGTCACCCCCACCCCCTGGACATCATGGGATGGAAGCCCTCTGTGTCCTTCCTGGGGGACAGGGGACATCTGCCCTCATCCCACCCAGGGGACAGAAGACATCTGTCTCTCCAGGGGTACAGGGGACCCCCCTACTCTTGTCCCTCCCAGGGGAACAGGGGACAGTTGCTCTCACCTCACCTGAGGGGACAGGGGACATCTGTCCTCATCCTACCCAGGGGACAGGGGACACTTGCCTGTCCCGAGGGGCACAGGGGACCCCCCACCACCCGTACCTGCTCGAGGGGGCAGCAGCCCCAGGCCCCCGAGCTGAGCCGGCAGCACGTGTTCCCGTCAGGGCAGCTCGTCTCCTCGTCACACTTGATCTCACCAGCTGGGGACAGGGGGACACTCAGAGCTGGTGTCCCCTCCCTGGGACAGCACAAGGGGTGGCAGTCCCTGGGGGGTGGTCTCACCTGTGGGTAGTGCTGCCAGGGGTGTGGAGCCCCCCAGTGAGGTGCAGGTGGAACGGATCAGGTCGCACGTGGTGCCCTGGGGACAGCAGTGCTGCCTGTCACTGCAGCACACGGCCTGGGGAGAGAGACACGGGGGTGACAGGGACCCTGGGGACATGGGGGGAGAGACACAGGGGTGACAGGGACCCTGGGGACATGGGGGGAGAGACATGGGGTGCTTCTGGGGAGTGCATGGCATGGGGTCATCACACAGAGAGTGCCCAACATGGGGACATGGCATTGGATGCCTGGTGTGGGGTGTCCAGAGCGCAGTGACCACTACAGGGTGCCCAGTATTGGGGTGCCTCGTGAGGGCTCCTTTGTTTGGAGTCCCTGGTTTGTGGTGCCTGGCACGGGGTGTTTGTCACAGGCTGCCTAATGTTGGGTGCCAAACCCAGAGTGGCTGGTTTGGGGTGCCCAGCTGAGGATGCCCAGAATTGGGGTGTCTGGCATGGGGTGCTTGCTTTGGGGTGCCCAGTGAGGGGTGGTGGCTGGTTTGGGGCACCTGGCACAGGTTGCCTGGTGAGGGGAGCCTGCATGAGGGGTCCTTCATTTGGGGTGGTTGGTTTGGGGTGCCTGGCACAGGAGGTTTGGCACAGGCTGCCCAGCATGAGGTGCCCAGTGAGGCACAGCTGGTTTGGGGTGCTTGGTGAGGGGTCCTTTGTTTGGGGTGCCTGGCATAGCATGTTTGGCAAAGGCTGCCCAGAACTGGGGTGTCTGGCGTGGGGCGCTTACTTTGGGGTGCCCAGGGAGGGTTGGCTGGTTTGGGGTGCCTGGCACAAGAGGTTTGGCACAGGCTGCCCATTGTGGGGTGCCCATTGTGGGGTGCCCAGGGCTGAGCCAGCACTCACGTTCTGCAGGGGACAGCAGCCATACTGAGTTGGGGACAGCTGGCAGCAGGTCGCACCGTCGGGACACGCCGAGCGGCCGTCGGGGCACAGCACCTGGCGCAGCTCCACTGCAAGGGCGGGGACACTGTCACACTGTCACTGATCCCCCTCCCCACCCGTGTGTGACCCCTCTGTGGGGACAGTGAGGCCACCCACATGGGGACACCCCTTACCTGGGGCGGGGGGCTGGCGCTTCCAGGCAGGGAATGCCGTGCTCAGCGGGACGTCCCTGTCACCGCCGGGGGACAGGCAGCGCCCATGGGCCAGGTCACAGGTGGTGGCATGGGGACAGCAGTGCACCTTGTCAGCACAGCACGAGGCCTGCAGGCACCAGAGACACTTGTCACAGCCACAGCCACGCTGTGTGCCCCCCAGGGTGTCCCCATGTCCCCTCACACCATACCTGGGGCATGGGGCAGCACCCCCAGGCACCGCTGGCCGTCACACAGCATGTGGCATCATCGGGACACTCGGATGTTCCATCAGGACAAGGGACAGCACGGGGGGCTGCAGGGACACGGTGAAGGACCCCCATGCCCATTCTGTCCCCTCCAGACCCCACCATGTCCCTCCCACCCACCGGTGTCCCCCCCATACCTGGATCTGGGATGCAGGACTGCCCATCAGCGCCGCAGTGGGACCCTCGGGGACAGCAGTGTTGGCCCCCTGCACAGGGGACACTCTGGGGGGAGACAGGAGGGCTGGGGGGTCAGGGAGTCCCCAGAAGTGTCAGGGAGGGGGACAGCAGAGGCACGGGGGGGCTCACCTCGGGCAGGGGGCAGCTGGTGCTGGCAGGGCAGGATGAGCCATCCTGGCATCCCACCGCGCTGCGGGCAGGCAGGGCCTGGGGAGGGGGGGCACGGGGGGTTATCCCTGCTGGGGACCCCCTCGGGCTCCCCCCCAAACCCTGCACACTCACCGGGGTGACGGGGCACGGCCCCCCCTCGGGACAAGGCAGCTGGGCCCCCACTCTGGCCAGGGCCACCCACAGCAGCAGGAGGGTCCTCATGGCTCTGGGGGCACCTGTGGGACCCCCCCCAACTCAGTTTCTCCTCTCACCGAGCCGGGGGGGGCAACTTCTGCCCCCCAACTTTCACTTCTTCTTTCAGCCACGTGTTAGGAAAGCCCCAGCACCCCCACTGCACCCCGGGGCCCCCCACCCGGGGGGCTGGGGGGACACCTCGGGGGGCTGGGGGACCCCCACAGGCAGCAAGGGGGGGCACTGCGGTGTGTGGCACCCCAACCGCGGCGCCAGCACCCCGATAACATCACCCTGCGGTGCAGGATGGGCCCCCCCCGCTGCCCCCCCCCCCCCGTCCACAATCACTTTCACTTCCCTTTCCCCGCGTGGTGACGCCCCTTCCCCCCCCAGGGTGTCTCACGGGGGGGGGTCTCAGCCCCACGGGAGGGGGGGTGTCATCTCCCACTTGGGGGGGACCCCTGGGTGTCACTGCACGACCCCCCCCCACCCCGAGACCCCCCAGGGCAGGGCTGGGCTCTGCCCACCCCCCGCCCCGCTCCCAGTGCCTCCCAGTGCCCCCAGTGCCTCCCAGTAACCTCTGTGACTCCCAGTAACCCCCAGAGCACCCCGGGACTCCCAGTGCCTCCCAGTGCCCCCGCCTCGTCGCTCCCAGGACCGACCGCCCGGGGAATCCCAGTGGCCCCCGTGACTTCCAAGGACTCCCAGTGTTCCCAGCACCGCCAGTACCTCCCAGTGGCCCCGGTGACTCTTTAGGACCTCCCAGTGGCTCCCGTGACTCCCAGTTCCTCCCAGTACCTTCCAGTGTTCCCAGCGCCTCCCGGCTGTCCCGTGACTCGCCGTCCGGGCAGGGGGGACCCTCCAAGCGCCGGGCCAGAGCGCGGGGTCCCCCCCGCCGCCGCCTCCGCCCCGCGGGGAGGCGGGCAGGGCTCCCGCCGTGCCCCCTCAGCCCA